>CAUYPK010069760.1:0-12846 GCA_963574355.1 Loris lydekkerianus | reverse complement strand
TGGCACTCTACCTAGGGCAACATCACGAGACTCCAGTGTGCCAAAACCTGTCTTACTCTGCCCCTGATGTTTAAGGCTGCAAGCAGCTCAGTTCCGGCCTTTAGGCTGCTCAGTCACTAATTTACTAGCTCCCACCCATTCCTTGCTCTGCGACCCTGAGGGCAGAGCTTGCTGGGGCAGTTCTCTCATAATGGCTCCTTGCGGCCCACAGCTGAACAGTATTAGCTCTGTCCGGCTCAGCGGCTCAGTCTGGGGCCCTAGACAATGCCCAAAGTTCTCCACACTCCTGCTCAAGCTCTCCCCAAGGCAGTTCAACTGAGTGCCAAGTCCAAAAACACTGAAACAGTTCACAGGTAATGCCCTTCCGGTTTGCAGTCTCACAGCTGCTTGTACTTATGGCTGCCGCTGGTATTAGGTTGATTGAACACATGCAACCACTTTCCAGTTTTGCACTGTTTTTGTCCTCCTTTTGGGGTCCAGAAGTTCCTTGCTGACTCCTTGTATACTCAAAGGGATGATTATAGGCAGATTCCACCAGTCAGAGATCCCTGGAGTCTTATCTCCCCAGACTCCCCGTGCCCAGTTGCAGGGAATGTGTTACTTGGCCGCCATCTTGCTCTACCTCCTGTGTGGCTTTTTCTTTTTTATGGCTCATTTTAAAGTCAAATAATATTCCTTTTTCTGGATGTACCAGTTTATTTATTTATCCATTCATGTATTGAAGAACATCTTGGTTGCTTCCAAGTTTTGACAATTAGGAATAGAACATCTATAAATATTTGTGTGCAGGTTTTTATGTGGACATAGTTTTGAATGCCTTTGGATGAATACTAAGGAACACAATTGCTGTATTGTATTGTAAGAGAATGTTTATTTTAGTAAGAAACTGCCAAATTGTCTTTTAAAGTGACCGTACCATTTTGCATTCCCACCAGCAATGAATAAGAGTTTCTGTTGTTCCTCATCCTTGTCAGCATTTGGTGTTGTCAGTGTTCTGAATTGTGGCCATTTCAAAAGGTGTGTAAAAGTTTCTTTAAAATTTTTTTTATTGTTTTCCCAAGTGAAATATTTTGGCTCTTATCTTTCTATTCCTTTTTGGCTCTAGTCAGTCTATTTTAGGTTCTTGTCAGTCATTCAAAATCCCTTTTCCCCCAGTTTGACTGCCCCTTCCCGGTTCTGGACCTTGGTCCGCTTTTTGCCCACTTAGTACTGGCAATCTAAGAAGACTTGCCTATTGCAGTTTTTCTCCTTCCAATTTCTTTTGTTTTTGACTAAAATACCTCTTTTTAAAAGTCTCTTATATATTTATAATTGATTTACTTAATCTTTGTTCAGTGAGGGAATGAGAATATTCATACAGACCAGGCCATCTCTAATTTGATCCTTCCTTGTCTATTCAACTTTTTCTTCCTACTACATGTCTAGAGAGTACTTTATGTCCCATTCAAGCAGTTATGCAATACACCTGACCTTTGAAAATGGGAAGGGGATCAACCCTTATGCACTTGAAAATTCATGACTTTTGACTCTTCCAGAACTTACTATTAAACAGCTTACTGCTGACATAAAGCCTTACTGGTAGCATTAATAGTCAATTAACACATATTTTATGTTGTAGTTTATGCTGTACTCTTACAATAAAGTAGATAGAAGAAAATCTTATTAAGAAAATTATAAAGAAGAGAAAATATATTTACTATTCATTAAGTGGAAGTACATCATCCACTTCGTCCTCATCTTCACATTGAATAGGCTGAGGAGGAGAGCAAGGATGAGGAGAGGTTGGTTTTGCTATGTACTATTGTGAACCTGGGCAGTTCAACCCATGTTGTTCAAAAGCCAACTTTATTTTATTTGTTTTGTAATTATTCTTTCTTTTTTTATTTCTTCAGAAATTTCCTTTATATTCTTTTACTAAAATTTATATTCTACTCTGCCATTGCCACAAAAATCCTCTCAAACAAAACCGAATGAAAGTCCAGTTTTGGCTGGGGCAAGGCTTGAACCTGCCATCCTGGTATAGGGAAAAAATATACCTTGAGCCACAGATGCTGCCCTGAACTCCTTTATTTTTTAAATTAGTACTTTATTGTTCAATACTAATTCTCTAAATGAGTGGGTGCCACCATTTACACCCTCCAAAAATTTATTTTTTAAATTAGTACTTTATTGTTCAATACTAATTATCCAAATGAAATTATTTTTGCTATTTTTGCCTCTGGCAAAAGTCAGAGTCTGTATTATATATGTTCTTTGTGTGTCTTCTGCTGAAAGAACTGGAAGTTATGGGATTCAGAAGAGGAAATGAGAAGTTATGTGGATGGAAAGTAACAGAAGTCTGAAGATAGTTGTCATTAAGAGACGGGAGCCAGACTGGGGCTTGGAGGGTGTAAATGGTGGCACCCAGAGATCAGGCAGCGGTGGAGATGTTCATGAATGGTTTACCGAAAGGAGAGGGTGACCAGTTGGGCAGCACAAAGGTGATGTCTGTGCCCAGGGTAGAGACCCCTTTATATGGGATTGTAGGGGGTGGGCACATTCCACATCTTCTTTGAAAAGTTAGGGTCTTTTGCCATGAACTTCTGGGGGTGGGGGTGGGGGGCTAGTCACATCCTTTGTGTCTTTGCCCTAGGAAGAAAGAAGGAGGAGTGTAAGGGGAAAGGGTTTGCTGTGACTTCTGTAGACCTCCTAATGGTGCTGTTTTATGGAGTAATGTGAAATGAGTTTCACAAGGATAAGCTTATTTAATAGAGTGTTAGTCGTGGAGTTTTAGTAGGCACTAAGGAGCTGCTGTAGATAGCGTAAGACTAGTATGATGAAAATGGTGCGTTAGAAAGGCATGTCTGTCCTTCGTTTACCATGGATTGGGAGAACTGACTACTAAAAACCGTACTAGAAGATGCTGATAGTAATCTAGATACTGATGAATAAACAGTGTGGATAATCTAGTGTAGAAACTCACACTTACGAGTAATCAAGAGGATAGAGTTATGATGGAAACATGGCATTTCTGTAGAGAGACATAATTAAATGCCACGGTTTGTGAAACTTTGAGATTTTTTGAAAGTTTAATGCGATAAGCTATGTTATAGCCAGCTTTTAAAAAATATCAATCACTTTAACATTTGTGATGTTAGTGTTTTAGGCCCTAGAGACAGATGAATAAAACAAAATCTAATATTATTTCAAACCTAAAATAAAACTTCTCTGAGTATAGTAATTTAAGTTAGATATTGTTATTGTTTTATATCCCCTTGCCTTGAGTCTGGATCACATGCTTTGTCTCTCCCAGTTTACCGACAGAATAGGGAATTGGGGATTTGGGAGGTCACCTCTATGGCAGATAGGCTTGCTTGATCGGATACATATGGGCATTCCCTTTCCTAGTCATTGTAATAAATCTTTGTTTTCCCCTGTATCATTAGATCTATCTGGTCTACCTGTATTAGTGGTTATGAACTATTGCTGTAGTAATTTAAAGTGTGATCCATTTTGTGATGCTTCTAGTGAAACTTTGTGGTAACAGTTCATAAAGTGAGGAAATGATGTATATCTAATTTGAAAGGATGATACTCTATTCTAAATTATTGGCAAAACATCAGGAAGACTGCCTTTGAAATCAATATGTTCTTTGGGAAATACTGTAATTTAGTGGTCATTAATACTAGTCATACACTAGATGTTGATAGAAATTAAGAACAGCAAAAATTTGTTAAAATTAATCTCAAGTTACTCTAGAATTATAGAAAGGCAAATGTAACTCATTGAGAAATTTTTAAATTTTGTTTTCTTTCCTCTTATCACATGGTACAAATTACTTTCATAATTATTCAGATGTGAAGATTTATTAAATGAAACAATGTAAAAATGAGTCTCACAGTGAAGGCAAATTTCTGTAAACTATAATATAACCTGTGGCAGTGTTGCTAAGAGGTTAATCAGAAACATCTGTTAAGAATATAAACATTTAATGTTAGTTTAAGAATATTTATTACATTCACATAGTGCAGTTAGCCAAAATAAAACGCTTAGTCTACTCAAATGTAATATTTAAAGGTATTTTGACAGGTTACAGGTAGTTTTAAAGCTGCTATAGTAAGAACATTAAGGTGGGCTTTTGTGTTCAGTTTCCCTGGTCTTGTGCATCCATTTGTAATTACATAGATGGTTATTTATATTTGAAATTATCTACATGAAACTTTGTGGTTCTGTGTATTCTTTCTTTGAATATGTGTTTTTATTTTAGTATGTGTATTAGAACTTGTGTTGATAAGACTAGCTCACTCAAAGATAAGATTAATCAAAATTCTTTTTTGGTAAGATGCCTAACATCATGAAGCCATGTGTTTTATTTAGTTATGATGTGACTAGGCAGCACAGCTAAACCACCACAGTTGTACCTAGCTACCGCTATTAGCAGGAATTATTAGCACAGCAGAGAATGCTGGGGAAAGCTACACACGGTTGGGGATTGAGAGAGAGGAAACTTTTTAGAACAGGTAGGTCAGATAGATTTCAGTTTGGAGCCTTGGGCTATTTGCTTTTAAGACTTCCGGTTTTGGGGAAGGATTCTCAAAGTAGCACCAAGGATAAACTTTCATTGTAAAGTTTATCTAGGGTTGGTGAAGTTAGTAAATCTAGTTTTGTATTGCTTTTGGAAGTTCTTCTGTCACTCTCTTACCTGGCTCTTGTTCTCTCATGCCGTGTTTTTTGCTACACCTGAACTCGTATTAGCAGACTTCCCAGCTGTCCTTTAGATCTTTTTGTGATTCAAGGACCACATGTTTTCAGTTTAATGATTTGTCATTAGGCAACATTATTTACTTAATTAAAAGCATACATTTTCCAAGCTATGGTAGTAATCAACACCATTTACTGAATCCCATCAGTGTGCCATGTAATGTGTTAAATGCTTTATATACATTTATTATTTCATTAAGTCCTCAGAACAACAACATGGTATGCATTCTTTGTCCCATTTTATAAATATAAAACCGTGGCTCAGAGAGGTAACCTGATTTGCCTATGGTAATATAGAACAAATAAACTTTAAAGCTTTAATACTTTCCGGAATAATAAAATACCTCTTAGGATAAATTTTTAAGGAAGTTTGATTTTATTATTTTATGTAATATGTAATTATTATTGCCATCACATAAACTGTATACATTTCATGCATCCTCAGTTAATAAAATACCTTCAAAGCAGAGATATCATTGCTGTTGTGAGGTCCTGTCTCTTTAACCTGATATAACTGGTCATAGTCTTAGGGCTAAAAAGTATAGTGCAGATAATCGGGAAAAGAAAATAGGAGGCGAGGAGAAACTGTAGAATTGAGGAGGCCACTAGGACCACAGCAGAACTGAGTGATTTTGGCCCGTTCACTCTCCTGAACTGGTGTGCATTGTCTTTCTATGGCTATTTCTTTAGTATATGTGCTGCTGAAGCGAGCACTATGGCTATTTCTTTAAAGGGTTATTTAGCTAATTGGTAGGAGGAAGGTAGAAAGAGAACAGCTAAACAGATCTGTTTTAAACCCTCTCTTTGCTATTGAGCCCTTGTTTGTAACGATTGCCAGATATAAAATAATACTGAAATTCTCTTGAGAACATAGAGCAGCATAGTCCATTGTTTAAGAAAAGGGTTACTGACTTTATAGCTGTGAGATTTGGGACATGTTGATTAACTTTTCTGAGTACATTTTATCATATATAAAACAGGTATAGGAATAGCTACTCATGATTATTTAGAGAAGATATTAAACATCTGGCTATCCACTTACAAAGGATAAGTCTGATACATAGCAAACACCCAATAGCTGTAGTGAATGTTACCAGGTAGTAAAATTGATTCGCATTAAAACTTCTGGTTTTAGATTAAAATTTGTAGACCCTTTTCAGTTATCTATTCAAGTTAGCTGCTTTGCATGTGAACAGCTCTTGCCCCAATTGTGAGAGTCCTAAAAGCAGAGTTGTATACAGTAGTTACTTTAAAGGGTCAGAATTGTTCCAGGTCAAAATAAAATTTGACTGAAATACAGTTGAATGTATCAGTAACTCTAAAGGAGAACTTTATAAATTACAGAAGATATTGGTTATGAAGATAGGGAGAACCAAGAGTTGCAGATGAAAGGTTAGCAATGCCAGCACAGAGAAGAGATGCCAAGCTCGAGAATATGAATACTGTCTGTTGATAGGTGTATCTCTGCTGACTTAATAGAATTTAAGTGGGTTTTCTTAGGTTGATGTCACTATTCAAACTTTAACTTATCTTTCTCTGATCACCTGTTCATCAATAATAATCATCTGACTTTTAATAGAGCTTATATTCCAGGGAGAGTATCTAAGTACTCAGGTTTCTCTGTCTGCAAAGAGCAAAACTGGTGATTTTCTACCAGTGTCCAATGGAAAATATACCATCAAATTTTAATAAATATAACTATTGTTGCAACTATACAGTCTATTATGGCAGCATATGGCAGAATATCGAGCTAAATGAGTTATAAAAGGTGATATGACCTAGGGCACCTAGAGTGTAATGGGAGGCCAGTGCCAAAGAAAGACTTTTGGACCATCTGAGAACTTTGCCTCTAGAAGAAATGATGGAGCCCAACTAGGGCAGTGTCTACTTGTACTCAGAGATCCTTTGCAGAGGAGCAACTTTCGAGCTTCCGAATTAGTGGATAGTTTCTGTTTAGTTCTCCACTGTATCCTCAGCATGGCAATTGATGTTCAGTTAAGTCTCACAGAATGAATGAGTGAATGGGATGAAAATTCAGTGTTAAATGGAAGGTCGGTTGTGGACACATAAAACCCAAGGGCACACTTTTTAGGGATCTAATAGAGATGCACATTTTGGCTAATAATATATCTATTATCATGTGCTAAATGTTGGTGAAAAATAATCATATAACTGTTTAGCAGCAGAAAGTCTGAATAAGTAAAACTGTAATGTCAATCTTTATACCCCTTTATACTCTGTACTGATGTGATGTATGAAGAAAAGAGTTTTAAATTCTTAAAATGAGACTGGTTAGGGATGGATCCTACTGTGTGTTCCATGAGAGATTGCTCTATGGTAGTACTAGTATTAGGTCATTTCAAAAGTTTTGTCCGTTTTTATGAGTCTACTTTAAACTGTAATATCCCAGTGAATATTTATTCAATTTAATCAAAATAAGTGCCATTTGAATCAGTGCACTTTTGCCAATGTAACACAAGTCGATTAATTCCCTCGGCATAAAAATTGGGTGCTCGGGATTCGATGAAGTCAACGAAGGCCGTTTTTGCTAGGTCCTGATTGGCAAAGGTTCTACCGGTAAGAAAGTTATCGAAGTGCTTGAAAAGATGGTAGTCGGTTGGCGAGAGGTCTGGGGAGTATGGGGGGGGGGGGCAGAACTTTGATGCTCAATTCCTTTAATTTTCGGATGGTGATTTGTGAGATGTACCGCCGGGCATTGTCGTGGAGCAGGATCGGACCTCTTCTGTTGACCAGTGCTGGCTGCTGCTGACGAAATTTTCGGTACATTTCATCGATTTCCTCACAATAGGACTCTGCTGTGATGGTTTGGCGGGGTTGCAGAAAGTTATAGTGAATAACACCAGCCGCTGACCACCATACAGTAACCATGATCTTTGTTTGGTGGGGTTTTGCCTTTGGGAAGTGCCTGGGTGGCTCATCGGTGTCCAACCACTGTCCTGAACGTTTTCTATTGTCGTACAGAATCCACTTTTCATCACACGTGACGATCTGATCCAAAAAAGGATCGTTGTGGTTGTGCAAAAGCAATGAAGAACAAACTTCGAAACGTGACAATTTCTGCTGATCATTTAAATCATGGGGCACCCACTTTTCGAGCTTTTTGACCTTTCCAATATGCTTTAAACCATCAAAAACCACATGGGAGCTGACACCCAGTTCTTCTGCCATCCCACCCACCATTTATGATGGGTCAGTCTCCACCAGGGTCCTCAAATCCTCGTCCTGGATTACTCTAGATCGACCACTTCGGGGCTCATCTTCGAGGCTAAAATTTCCGGAATGAAATTTTGCAAACCAACGTCGAACAGTGCATTCATTAACACTATCATTGCCAAATGCCTGGTTAATTTTTCGGGCTGTTTCGGCTGCGCTTTGGTTCAATTTGAATTCATAGAGAAAAACTGGCCGAAAATCGCTTAATGACATCATATAGTTATAGGCTGAAAAGAATTAAAAAAATTAAAAGTAGAAGAAAATGAACAGCACCATTGTATAGAGTACAAAATTCTCCATCGATCAGTATATACCACGACACAGTAGAATAAATATTTATTGAGATATGGATCTACCAAAACACATGACATTAAAACGGACAGAACTTTTGAAACAACCTAATAGTAGTGATTACTGTCAACTTCAGTGTTGTTCCAAGTTGTTCCAAGAAAACAAAAAGTTTCAGATCCCTGTTCTAGACTGTGGTGAATTCACAATGCAATGTAGTACTGCTGGGGACCCATAGGGCCAGCAGCTGATCTTCTCTCGCTACTGTGCCAGTATAAATCAGCCTTTGTTCAAACTTCCACATCCTTAGTTCTTCTTTACTATCACAGTCATGCAGTACAGGTCTTCTGGTGGGCAAGAGAATTGAATGCTTGGATCATCAAGTGAATGGGAATTTACTTAAGGAAAACACCATACCTATGTTGATCTAACTCTGTAACACTTAAAAAAAATTCTTTTGGCTTCAGCACCAAGTTATAAGGGAAAAATATATATATGCTAATAAATAGTGTTTGCTTAATTCAATGGTTTCATTTTAAGCATTTAACTCCTCCCCCATATTACATCATTACTGAATGTTATGAGGAGGAAAAACTGAACTTACAGTTGACTTATGCAGTTTTTGCTAGTACAACAACTAATTAGTTATAACATCTTTTTAGCCAAGATTTTTGATAAAGTATAGGATTAAGATATGTTAGCAGCCAAAATATGCATTTTTATTAGGTCATTAAAAAGTGTGTTTTCGAGGTTATATACCTATAATTGACCTTCTGTTTAACACTGATGGAGCGTATAATGAAGTATAGGTGTTAAAGCATTTTATTTATTGTACTGAATCTCTAAGGTCAATAGAATTTATTGTTTTTCAGCAAAATAAAAATCCAAATTTTCTTTAAGTTTTAGATTAATTAAAATATTTTTAAACATCTCAAATTATCCTAAAAAATGTCACATACTCCTTTTTATAATTAGAATGTATTAAACAACTTGAATCTTATGTGATGAATTTTATAATACCATAGTACTTATGGATTAAGGACCTATCTAATTGGGTAAAGGTTTTTGTTCTATATTAAATTATCTCCAGGTGACTATTAATTTTGAACCTCACTTTCTTATTGATATCTATTGATACATAATGGACTATTGCAAAACTTAGTGGCTTTAAAACAGAAGCAGTTTAATCTGTTCATGATTCTTTGGATCAGCAGTTGGGTCAGGGCTTAGCTGGACAGTCTTTCTGCTGATCTCTCTTGGGATCACTCACATAGCTGTAGTCTTTTGGGGTCTTGAATGGAGCTGTGTGGTCTTACATGATGCATTGTAGCCCCTCATGCTCCAGTTGGCTAGCTCAGATTTCTTTAGGTTATGATCCCGGGTCCAAGACTTGGAAGTCACACAATAATTTCCCATATTCAGAATATTTGTCAAAATAAATCATGGAGCTAACCCAGGAAGGGAAGCAGACTATTCTCTACCTCCGTCTCTAGGAACAGAGTAGCAAAGTTAAATGGCAAGGAAGTATGCATACAGGGGTGGGTGGAATTGTTTTGGCCAATTGTAATTTACTTTTAAGAATGACATACTATTTACAGTTACTAATTGTAAAATTGTAATTTACTATTAAGAATGACATACTATTTACAGTTTACTAATTGTAAACTGATTCTTTACTTTTCCTTTGGTTTCACCGTAACTTCATCAGTATCTCTGTGCCTCCTTCTAGCATTGCCCTTCTATGCTGAGTTTACTACCTGTAGTAGTCCCCCCTTACCCATAGCTGTGCTTTCCATGGTTTCAGCCACACTCCCGTAACTTTTATTACAATATATTGTTATAATTTTTCTATTTTATTATTAGTTATGTTTTGTTAATCTTTTATTGTGTCTGATTTATTAAAATTTGTCTTAAGTATGTATGTTTAGGAAGAAAACAGTAAATATGGAATCTGGTATTATTAACAGTTCTAGGCACCCACCAGATCCATCTTGCAATGGATCGCCTGAAGAAATGGGGAGACTGCTATATTTTTGTAAACCACTTAACCTGGATTGCCAAAATAGTAGGTAAACTAAAAACAGGCACATGACATATTCCACTACAAATCATGAGATGTTCTACTATAAAACAGGTGTGCGTACACAGTGGTTGTGGAATTTCTCTTTCCTGTCTTTGAGACTATTTTGTTTTTTGTTTTTTTGTAGGGGAGAGTGTAGCAGGGAGGGTCTCTTTGTATGCAAAGATAATGTTTTCCAAGATATTATTCATATAATCCCAGAGTTTTGCAGAGACTACATAGTAATGGGACACAGAGCAGCACTCAAGAGTACTTTGTCCTACCTCAGGCAGAACATTTCTGCATTCATTTCTTTTGCTTAAAGGATTTGCAGGTCTGATTTTGTTTTTTTGAACAAAGCCTTTTTTAAACTTAGAAAACAAGACTTTAAAACCTCTCTTTTTGATAATTGGACTTGTTGGCTAGCTGAGTTTTGGCTGTGTGAGGTTCGTTAGTTAAAACACAAGTGATTTCAGATCTTATAAAAATATGTTTGCCTTAAGCTAGCTCTAAAATACATTTTCCAAATGGGGAATTTAAATGCTTTGACGTTATCAGATACTTTAAAATGATACTTTAAAAACATCCTAGAACATAGCAATCCCAAATTTAGAGCATCAATTATGCAAAAAAGAAAATTGTATAAAATTTGGGGTTTATTTATATTTCAATAAGCAGTACATATAATAAAGTAGGCTTTAAATAAAATAAAAAGGCTTTCAGTATGTTGAGGGAAGCATATCATTTAGTCTACCAATTTTAGATTAAAAAAACAAATTAGTCTTTATCAGAAATTGATTGTCTATTTGGATGAAAAGGAAAAAAATATTGAAAAGAAAATATACGAATAGATTAATAAATTGTGGTATATGTATACCATGGAATATTATGCAGCCTTAAAGAAAGATGGAGACTTTGCCTCTTTTATGTTTGCATGGATGGAGCTGGAAAATATTCTTCTTAGTAAAGTATCTCAAGAATGGAAGAAGTACCCAATGTACTCAGCCCTACTATGAAACTGATTTAGGACTTTCACATGAAAGCTATAACCCAGTTACAACCTAAGAAAAGGGGGAAGGGGAAAAGGGAGGGGAGGGAGGGGGGTGGGTAGAGGGTGGGGGATAGGTGGGATTACACCTGCATCTTACAAGGGTATATGTGAAGCTTAGTAAATGTAGAATGTAAATGTCTTAGCACAATAACTAAAAAAACGCCAGGAAGGCTATGTTAACCAGTGTAATGAAAATGTGTCAAACGGTCTATGAAGCTAGTGTATGATGCTCTGTGATCATATCAATGTACACAGCTATGATTTAATAAAAAAAAAAAAAAAAGAAAATATATGGTATGTTTTTGAGTATGTAAAAGCTTAAATTTTAAAAAGTGTTTATAAATATTGCTATAAATATATATCGTCTGGGGCTGGACATGTCTGGACCTGAGAGGTAGTCCAATTTCTTTGCACCCCCAGGGAGCTTGGGTGACTTCTTGACCATTGAGTATACAGATTATTAATGGAAATTTTTTTCTGTGTCCCAGGTAGTTCTGACCTAAAAGAATCAAGGCATAGAGATTATCATCATATATTTGAAGAGTTGGTTTTGTGGAAGAATGATTAGTTTTCTATAAAACTAGGAATTAAACTAGGAATTATGAATATAATTTAGAGAAAGGTAAACTGTCAATAATGGATACCAGACTGTTCTAAAAAAAAAGGATTTGGTTGCCTAGTAAAGTTGAGAATTGCCTATCATAGGAGATATTTAAGCAAAAGCTAGTATGTTATCTTTTAGGGTCGTTGCAGGAGGTAATCATGTAGCAGAGAAGAGGAAGAATTAGATAGTTATCAGGCATATTTTCAGTATTTAAGGGCATATGGGTCTTCTAAGTCTTCCAACTGGGCAATATTATATACCTGCTAAGAGATATTTGTACACATTTTTGGTTGTCAACATTGATAGGGGTGGACGCAGGGGAGGGGAAGCTACTAGTAGAGGGTTAGAGAGGGCAGAGATGCTGCCGAACACCCTATGATACAGGACAGCTGCTCTCCCCACTCCAACGAAGAATTTATCTGTCCCCAAATGTCAATAGTGCTAAGGTTGAAAAACTGTATTCTAGAGATTTAACTTACATAGTGATTTTTTTGATCTTTGAAACTAGTCTGTGCCTTAGAAAAAATATAGGAAACACTTATTTTCTTTGTTTTGTTTTTATTCTTGAGGATTCATTGAGGGTACAAAAAACCAGGTTACACTGATTGCATTTGTTAGGTAAAGTTCCTCTTATAATCGTGTCTTGACACCAAAAGGTGTGGCACACACCAAGGACCTCCCTTCCCCCATCTCTCTCTCTGCTCTTCCTTTCTCCACCCCTTTATTCGTTATTAAATATTTTAAAGAACTACTTAAAAATATATATCCCTTACATTATTAAACAAAATCATTTGCCTGTAGGTAGGAGTGAGAACAAAACAGAGCAGGGAAATAGAAAAACCAGTATTACTATGGTATTATAATTTTGCA
>CAUYPK010069759.1:0-15834 GCA_963574355.1 Loris lydekkerianus | reverse complement strand
TTGGCCCTGACACCTGTCAAAAATCAGGACAATGTTTCCATTGAACAATATCTCTACACTTGTAGGGATATTAACTCTGGAACATTTCAGGCAAAGCTTAATGCTGCCGCCTTGACATAGGCACTTAATGGGACTAAAAAGAAGGCAAAATGTTTTAATTGTGGGAAAATAGGGCATCTGCATTCTGAATGTCGCAAAGCCAAAAATGAAAGTACTCCAACTACAGTAGTTCAGGATATCAAGCCGCAAGCACCTGGCCTATGCCATCACTGCGGAAAAGGTAAACATTACACTAATGAATGTAGATCTGTTAAGAATAAAGATGGCAAACTCCTGCCGCCCAAAGTAAAATTTAAGTCCAAAGGCAACTTTACTCAACAGTAATAAAAGACCTATTAACATTGAGTTGCCAAGAGATGAGTCTACCTATGCTATAAATAAAAATAAAATTAATATTAATATGATAACTCCTATGAGTTGGACAGATGTTGGCCTTGCACACCCTGCACCTGGAATTTACGGCTTTCCTAAACAAAATCATTAGTGGAAAGTAGCAGCAGCTCTAAAACCTATAAAGGGTTGAACTGGTGGATTGTTTTATCATCAAACCACCACACCTCATACTTATGGTATGGAATTTACTGTCCATGATGAAAGATACATTCAAGCTTGTGTTCAATTACCCTTTGTGTTGCTTAAGGGCAACATAAAGTGGAATAAAAAAACAGGAGAATTATTTTGTCCTGTGTGTCAACTGTTTACTTGTATCAATAGTTCTCTAAATTTTAATCCTCAAAAGGAACAGCTGTATTTGTTGTGAGCCAGGACAGGTGTATGGATGCCAGTGAATTTAACCAGACTGTGGCAAGAATCTCCTGCCCTGACAGTCCTTCAACTTCTGGCTTATAGAGTCTTGAAAAGAACAAGGAGATTTACTGGACTTTTTATTGCTATTATTTCAGAATTATTGCTGTGACAGCTTCTGCTGCCGCTTCTGGGGTGGCTTTAACCCAAGGAATCAGAACACATAATTTTGTGGCTGATTGGCATAAAGACTCTGAACAATTATGGACTGCTCAAAAACAAATTGACACTGAATTATATCATGAAATTGCTGATTTAGAACAAGCTGTTGTTACGTTGGGGGAGGAGTTAGTTAGCTTAAAGAAACAAATGAAATTAAAATGTGATTGAAATGTAACTACTTTTTGTATAACCCCTGTTAAATATAATGAGAGTAAATTTCCTTGGGAGAATGTAAAAAAGTATTTGTTAAACCATGATAATTTGACTAAGGAAATTGTAAATTTACAACATGAGGTATATTCCACTTTTGAAAATAAGTTACAAAAAATAGATGGAGATCAGATTTTACACGGCATAGCTGATGGAAATGAACAAATGAATCCTATTCCAAAAATACAGGGACTTATAGGAAGTTCAGTAGTATCATTAGCATTATTTTTAACTATTGGATTCATCTTATATTTGATTTGTAAGAAAATGAAGCATGCTCAAAGTGAAAATGAATGTTGTGAGCAGGTGTTTGCTTTAATGATGACAGATATGAATAATATTCGCCAAAAAACAGTAAGGGGAAATGCAGGATAATATTTGGAAATAAACATATCCTACATCACACAAAGTGAATTCAGTGTGAGTTTAAAATGACTTGCTTTTCTTCCAGGGGCTTAAGGGACCTGGACCCCCCCTGGGCTACACGCAGAGTTGGTTTTCTTGGAGTTGTAAATTCCTTTAACCTTTTCTCTGAAGCTGTACACCCCGTGAAGCCTAAGATCAAAGGGCATGCTGCCCTTCCTCAGAGATGCGGGCCAGAGGGTTGACTTATGTTAACAACATATTGTCAGAGGTCTACAGGTGATCTGCCCTGAGGAGAAGACACAGTCATTACTTCATACTGAGTAAATTGAGTGAATGCTTGAAAATATTTTTCCATTAACTCTGTTCCCCTGTGGCTACTTTCTTCTTTATGACTCTGTTTACACACCTGCCCAGAAATTAGTCAGTGTTAAGAAGAAGATGTTTACTGCAAAAGTGATTATGTTGATGTGGTAACAGGATATTTCCTTTTTAGTTAATTTCAGATAGGTAAATTGAGGTAATGGTGAAAATAACAGATAATAGATTAAATATTTACGTGACTAGAAAAATATAGTCAAAACCTAGAATAAAGATTTTTGCTACACGCCATCTCATTTTGTGTAGCCTGTTTCTTAACTTAATAATTACAGGAGCGAGTTTCCACCCACAGCAAAGCTGCTGTTCGTTCATGTCTCCGGTCACGCAACTGGAAATATGACTATCCTGGTAGAGGTCAAGCTAGTTACAGAATATTTGAAATTTTTTCCTTTTGCTTCTCTTATTCCATATGAAATACTTAACTCACTAAATAAAACAAAATTGGCAAATGTTGGTACTAGGTTTTATTAAGCAAAAATCTTTTACATTAAAAATTTTAAGGTAAATATATGCTGTGAGATTGAAAAAAAATTTTTTTAAGTTTTCCACTTGGAAAAGATGAAATATGACTTCTCAAATTATTTCCTTTTTATCCATCACCTATCTAAATGCCCATTTTCCAAATTCATTGAAAATATTTTATATATTTACAATTTTAAAACAGCATTATGATTGTAGACAAGAATATTTACTAATAAAAATATTAAAAATCTTTAGACCTTCATTTTCCATCCTTATCTCAAGACTAAAATACTGTGTTTCCCCAAAAATAAGACATCCTCCGAAAATAAGACCTACTTACAGGTTTCCTTCTGGGCGAAATAGAAGGCATTCCCCGAAAATAAGGCCCCCCCAGGCTCTGTCTCAGAATGAAAATTAATTTACCATAAACTGGTTGCTAGGGCCACCCCGACTGGCGTCTAGCAACCAGTGATGTTACCCAGAGTCCTGATTTCACTGCTGTGTGGAGGCAGAGCCGAGGTCGGAGTGAGCGGTGAGCACCAGGTGGGAGAGAGGAGGAGACTTTCGCAGATGCATGTAGAAGAACAGGAGGATCAGAGCTGACAGGTCGCGGTGAACAATAAATGTGTACTGTATTCTTCTTCATGGAAAAATAAGACATCCCCTGAAAATAAGACCTAGCGCATCTTTGGGAGCAAAAACTAATATAAGACACTGTCTTATTTTCGGGAAAACAGGGTAGTATTATAGTAAAATGTCCACAGTTGACCTTCTCTCGTACACTGACCACCTCCTTAAGTTGACCTAATTTTCACAGACCAGAAATGCACCACCTATCTGTATCAGGCACAGTAATCCTAGGTCCTTATGTTGACCACCTCTGTAAGCTGACCAGTTTGTGACAGTCCTGTGGCTGGCCAACTCACAAAGGTTCTGCAGCATTTGAAATGACATGATAATCAGATGTTGGTAAATAAGAGTTCTGAGTATAAAAACATTTGATGAATCCCACCTGTGTATAAAACAATGTTAGAGACAATGCACTGAAATTAACCTAAAGACATAAATGCTATATACCATCAATTAAAAAATTAAATTACAGGGCAATGCCCATGGCTCAAATGAGTAGGGTGCTAGCCCCATATGCTGGATGTGGGGGGTTCAAACCCAGCCCTGGCCAAAAAAAAAAAAAAAAGGAAAAAAAAATTAAATTATAGCTGGATGTGGTAGCTCACACCTATAATCCCAACACTCTGTGAGGGCAAAGCAAGAGTATCATTTGAGCTTAGGAGTTCAAGACCAGCTTGAGCAAAACCCAGACCCCTATCTCTAGTGAAAAATAGAAAACAGCAACTGATTTCTACTTTCTCAAAATAAATACATGAATTATACACATAAAACTGAAATTATATTTTTTTCTATTAAAGATACTACTCAAAATATTTCAAAATGAATTTTACTACTACACATAGATACCAAAATCATTGTATATCCTTATGATGTATGCCACATTTGAGAATTTAATAAATCAAAATTAAAAAACTAAAGGTATTCTATACAACAATAATCTTGCTATTCATTAGTAGTGTTCAATAAAAAAATAACTAAATTAACTGTGAGCTATATTATCCCTTATATAATTACCTAAAGACAATAATTCGAAGTGAAAAATGGCACAAGGCATATACAGAAAAAACATCAAGCTTACTCTGTCTGAAATGATTATTTATATTATGCATACTGACTTGGTTTTGATAGCTACCTTTATATTTAGGAATGAATGTATGTCTTTATAAAAAGTACTTTATATGAAAATTTAAAATTCAATAATAGTGGTAAAATTCACTTTAATTTCTATAGATTAGTTGGACTTTTTTTTTTAAATTATAGTCTTATAAATGTCAAAACAAGACCAACTCCATTCTGACTTTGAAAGGACTGTAGAATTCACTTACATTCTACTTTATATTTTGTTACACAAGAAAATTTTCTATGTCAAGTTTCTGAGAAAAATATTACAATAAATAAAAATAAATACAAGATATTTATATATTATAGCAATATATTTTTCAATTTTGATTTACTTATACCACAATACTATAAACAAAGTTTGTTTGTATCAAAACTATTTATAACTTATAAAATAAATTTTATAAGACTATTTTATTCACTATATTTTACATGTAAAATTAAAAAGTATTTATGTTTCAGATAATTCTTTTAAAAAAGATAAAAGGCAACAACTTACGATTTGCTTTACAGGGAATGTACTGCTGATTTGTTCTGCTGGGCATGAAACACTAATCTTCCAACTCCATGTAATGGATCCTTTAATAATTCATTTAATAGATAGAATTCTATCTCTTGACCAAAATGTGAACTGGACAAGAAGTCAACCTTGTTTTCTATATAATTAGCTCTGAAATTTTTTTCACATGTTTTATTTAGAAAAATTCTATAATTTGTTTGCTCTAGTTAGACATGAAATAGAGAATTACCAGTAATTCTGAGAGACAAGTTAGGAAAATAAAAGATTGATTTGATTAAGTTTCCTTTTATGATATAGTGTTTCAGTTATTTGACAAAATCTACCTTGAAATTTTTACGTTATAAATGATGCAAAACTATAAAGAGTACATGTAAGTCAAAAAACGAGTATAATATACAGCTATTAACTCTAGACTTTATTACAAAACTAATCATTAAAAGAACATTCATAGATAAAAATAATAGAATTCACTGCTGAGTAACTTAAAGAGGTTCTTTTTGGAGTCTACCTACAACAGAGGAGAAGGTACAGATGGCAGTAATGTGGAACACTGTCTAAAATACTGGGGGGAAAATGCCTTCTCAGAGAAATAGATGCCGCCCAACTTGTTTCACATTTCAAACCATCAATAGATTGAACCTGTATTTCCTATAAGTAGAATGTAACAAATTGAAATTCATTCAAATCTAGTAACAAAGGATCCTAAGTCAATTTTGAAAAAAGTTAAAAAAAAAAGAAAACTTAAACATTTATTAAGTATGAAAAACCAAATAAATAATATATTATTTCAAACTATGTAATAATACTCAGACCTAATAATACTTAATGTACTTATAATACTTAATATAAAAGCTCTGTCAACCATCTTCTAGCAGAGATTTTTCTTCAGGGATAGTCTTGATTGAGGCCTCAGAATTATAATTCCAATGAAGTTTAGATCAACATAAACTTATTTTCCTGGCAAATATCCCTATAGCAAAGCACAATCATTCTTTTAAACAAAAAATCAGGGTTAAATGCCTCAAGATTTTTCATTGCCTGTTCAATGTGTATGAACTCCTTCCAAATTATCTAAATAATAAATAGCATAGGCAGTATCTAAGGTCACATCTGCCTCTCTCCTTTTCTTTGGTTTTGTTTTGTTTTGTTTGAGACAGTCTCACTATGTCACCCTCTGTAGAGTACAATGGTTGTCACCGCTCACGGCAATCTCACATTCTTGGGCTTAAGCCATTTTCGTGCCTCAGCCTCCCAAGTAGCTGGGACTACAGGCACCCACCACAACACCTGACTATTTTCTTTTTTTTTGTAGTTGTCATTGTTTGGCATGGCCGGGCTGGGTTCAAACCGGCCAGCTCCTGTGTATGTGGCTGGTGCCCTAGCCACTGAGCTACAAGTACCAAGCTGCTCCTTTACTTTTTCAATGATTCTTTGCTCTTGCTTTTTAATAAGATCTTCATAGCTAAGCTACTATAAGTAAGATTTTGGAAATTCAACACCAACTGCAGGAGAATCTTCTAGTTAAACCCAATTTTTTATGTCAACCACAGTACCAGATGTGCTATTTCAAGATTTAATTCAAATGCAGCAAAATTCTGATAAATACAAAGCAGTTTCTTTAAATCTCTTGGAAACACGGCATCTTCTTCCTAAATTTTAATGTCAGACCAACTAGTTCTGTAAGTTCTTAAAGTGATCCAAACATCGTTTCCTTACTCTAAAAATAGCTTTTTCACCCCCAAATCTGATTCATATTAAAGAGATGCAGGCTTTGCTGAAAACATTGATTCAAAGCACATGGATTTACTATGTCTTAAACACATATGCACGTAATCATCTACCTTAGTAGCATATCTTGCTTTCTTATCCAATAAATAAACAAGTGTAGCACGTATCAGTTAGTGATGACAAGAGTTCAACATCATTTTGTGCTCTTACTTTTGTGCTCCAACAATTAGAACATTGAGTTCTATTCTCTTGCATTCTTAATGCGTACAGAATAAAAAATCTCAAGCTTGAGTTGCAAGGTGATATCTTTCTCCATTTTTCATTGATAAAATACTTGTATCAAATATAGTGAAAGCAAAAATATTTCAAATTTTAAAGAAAAATCATTCTAAAAGCTTTTTGAAGTAGATACAATCTTCCAATTTCAGCTGCAGACAGAGTTACTGAGCAGCCACTGAACAAGCATGGCAGTGCTAGAACAGAATCAAGTGGGAAATGGTCCTTAGGAGTTGTAAATAAAAATTTTAAGTCATTAAAGTAGGAGCTAATTTAAATAAGAAAGGTTTTATAAAGTAAGGAATAGTGCCACAAGGGGCACATGAAACCAAATCAACATTAATCACACAGCTCAAGAAAGAATAAGTCAATCAAAGAGAGAAAAGACAGCGAGGCGGGTGGACTGCATGAGCTCACAGGTTCGAGACCAGCCTGAGCCAGAGTGAAACCTTGTCTTGAAAAATAGCAGGGCATTGTGGCGGGTGCCTATAGTCCAGCTACTTGGAAGGCTAAGACAAGAGAATCACTTGAGCCCAAGAATTTGAGGTTGCTATGAGCTATGATGTCACAGCACTCTACCTAGGGTGATGAGGTGAGACTCGGTCTCAAAAAAAAAAAAAAAAAAAAAAAAAAAGGAGGAAGGATAGGTAATGAAATGATGAAACTGAGAGAAGTAAAATTTAATGGTGGTACCATGACACATCTTTCAGCAGTGTTCATTTTAGCTAGAGATTTAGGAAGATATTATTATATAATTTAACTAATAAGGAAACTTTTTTATACTTTAAATTGGTAAAAATAGAACTAAGACAATTTGCTGAAATTTAAAGAATAAAATACAAAACTTTCATGCTCTTAGTAGGTATCATTGTGCTACCCGTAAGCGATAGGTGTCTTCTATCAGAGGAAATATCTGAGGAGTACTAACTGTAAAATAATGTATTCAATAAATACTAAGCAATAGGAAGCCAAACAAGAAAAACATGGTCCCAGAACTCCGTAAAGTATTATAGGGGTACTTAGTCCCGGCTTTGGGAGATCAGGGAGGATTTACTGAAGGAAGTAACTCCTAAACTGAAATGTGAAGACTATAGAATCTAGAAACATGAAGAATCTAGAATAAAAAAGAAGAGGTAAAAGAAAAAAGTAAAAAAGAGTATTTACGGTAAAAAGCCCCAGAGGCAAGAAATAGTGACACATGAGGAAATACAGTAAAAGGTATAAAGTAGAAAAAGATAAAGCTGGAGAGTAATCTAGGGCAAAATCAGGGAAGACCTGGTAAAATTTGGTAAGGAGTTTGAACTTTAAGGCACTGGAGACTCAAAAAAGTAGTTTAGGCATGAGAGTGTTAAGATCAGTGTGATGTAGAAATACAAATGGAAGTGCAGGAAGGCTGGTGAGATACTGCTTAGTAAGTAACTGCAGTCAGTGATTCAGGCAAGGAACAATGATGGCCTACATGTCAGCAGTCTCAACTGAAGAGGCTGGAATAAACAGGTTTTTTTGGGAACCTACCTTTATGCTGTCACACACATATAAACCAGTAAATATACACACACAGAAATGTCCCATACTAATTTTTAAATGCTTTACTTTTACTTGCTCCATTAATGCTATTTCCAATAATAAAGAGGCATTAGATCATAATCACCTAAAAATATATAAATTACTTACTGATTTTATGAATATATTTTAAAGGTAGCAGTCTGTGAATATACTTCACCAAATAATCTTCCTGCAATAGGTCATACTGATATTCAAGTCAATGAAATATAGACTGTGGGTCAAAGGCCAAATGCTAATTATATTTTTAAAACCACTGGAGTGGTTACATGGGAAAATATTCCTACAACTTATTAAAACACCAACCTACAGTTATCTAGGAAAAGATCTGACTCCAAGGAGGAATCTTAATGTCTCAGTGAAGCATGTCAAAATAATTTATTAATTTTTTTGAAATAACTAGCCATGAAAACAAGGATAACATATACAACATCTAGCCTTCTTAAATAAACCTCATAATTTCCTCTAACATGAAATTTCATTCTAATTAACAAACTTACACATAGCCTCTACATTCTAGATGAAGACTTGAAAGCCCAATAAATCATTATGCTTCATGATGATATGTTTCAGGCATGCACCAGGATTAGTGCCAGCTTTACTTTTCTGCCTTATGCAAATCTCTCTAGTTAATCATAATTGCCTTATTGGTAACTAGGTCTAATGCCACAGAAGCCATTAAGAGCCACACTCTAATTGAATATTCTCTTTTTCTGGACTAGCAACTTGAAGTCGAGGAATAGCAATAGTTAAGTACGGGACTAAGTGATGAGATAAGCACATGAAAAGATGTAAGATTGTATCCCAAACTCAACGACTCAGAATAAGCTTAAAGAAAACCAGTCTACAGACCTGTATTACTTAACACCTTCACCAACAACATAAAGAAAGGGACTGAGAATATGTTCCTTACGTCTATAGACAGTCCTAGAAATACTGGGTTGTACATGATTGCTAATTTACTGAAAGAAAAAATATAGGGACCTCAACATATTAAAGAAACAATCATCAAAACAAAATGAAGTTCAATATAGATAATTACAAGGATACGACCCCACCAAGAGTCAAGCACCAAAAAATGTTAATGAAAACACTGACTCACTAAAAGGTGCCAGGAAAAAATTGCAAACAATAATAAAGTATCTTGTATGTAATACAAATCAAACAAATCAGTGTTTAATGTTTCTAACAGGTGAGAACTAGGCTTTCTATTAGGCTATTAGATTCTGATTAAAACAATTATGTTGTCCAATTTCAAAATAAAACTGAGAATGCCTAATAAAGAACAAATTAGAAGACTATTTCACAATAAGGAACAAGTCAAAAAGCGGAAGAAAATGAAGAGAAAAAGCATTTGTAAGTGAAATTAAGTTTATAAAGAACAAAGGTATTATAAAAGAAAACTGGTATTTGTAAGACTTTGGCAATATTCAATGAATTTTAGAAGGGAAAGTGCTTTCCTAACCCTGCTAAAGAATATAATACGATGATTTAAAGCTAAGGTGCCCAGGCCACAGACCAGTACTTGTGCATGGCCTTTTAATAAGAGGGCTTAACTGGGCAGCGCCCGTGTGGCTCAGTAGGTAGGGCGCCAACCACATACACTGAGGCTGGGGGGTTCAAACCCGGCCCGGGCAAGCTAAAACAATGACAACTGCAACAACAACAACAACAACATAGCCAGGTGTTGTGGCAGGCGCCTGTAGTCCCAGGTACCTGGGAGGCTGAGGCAAGAGAATTGCTTGAGTTTGAGGTTGCTGTGAACTGTGATGCCAGGGCACTCTTCCCAGGGCAACAGCTTGAGACTCTGTCTCAAAAAAAAAAAAAGGACAGGGCTGCACAGCAGGAGGTGAACGGCCACCAAGTGAGTAAAGCTTCATCTGTAATTAGAGCCATTCTCCATCGCTCAAGTCATCACCTGAACTCCACCTTGTGTCATGTAAGCATTGGCATTAGGTTCTCATTGGAGCATAAACCCTACTGTAAACTGAGCATGGGAGAGACCTAGGTTGCAAGCTCCTTTTGAGAATCTAATGCCTGATGATCTGAGGTGGAGGTATAAGGCACTTGATTCCTCTCGAAACCAAACCCTTTACCCTGAGTCTGTGGAAAAACTGCCTTCCATGGAAAGGTCCCTGGTGCCAAAAAGGTTGTAGACTGCTGGTTCAAAGGGAGCAAGAAGCACTGCCAGCAAGAGATGAGCCAGCAAGCAGCTTTCCAAAACAGCATTATCTCTGAGGAGTTAATCATCATCTAATGTTTTATCTTCACTTTTAGAAGTCCAAACACGTGTGTTTTCTCAGGGGTTAGAGGGCATATATACGGGTAAAAAATGAATTTAGGCACAGAGGTGATGAAGCTATCTTTCAGATCCTGCCACACAGTAGTCAAATTCCAATGGGAAACAATATATGAACAGCTTTTAAAATTTACACTGGAGAAAACTCCCTTAAAATAACAGAAATGTTAACAGAATGTCAAACCAGGATGAACATCTTCCTGGTATTAGAGAACCTGAAAAGCTGAAACAGTAATTAAAAGGTTGCTTGGCAAGCACAGAATAAAAATTAAAGGGAGAGAACTGTTATACCAGACATCAAGAATTATTTTTAAACTAGAGTAATTAAAACAAGGTGATACTGGCACAAGAACAGACAATAGAGTAGACCAATAGCCCAGAAACAGACACATACATATATGGATTTTGATGTATGACAAAGTGGGGAGGAATCATGTTTGCAATATAATGTCCTTGAAAAAATGAGAATATAAGGGTAAAATAAATTTGCATGCAAATCAATGCTAGATACATTATAGACATAAATGCCACTTTTGCCAGTAAATACTATAGGAACAAAAGGATTCTTCTTCATAATCCCAGGGTAAAGAAAGGTTTTTTAGTAAACAAGACATAAAAAACACAAACCACAAAAGAAAATACTGAAAAAACAGACTACATTAAAATTTAGAATTTCTGATCATCAAAAGATAATATCATATATAGGAGAAAAAAGTTCCTATCTAGAATATAGGAGTAAAGTATATAATATATACCACTTTTTTTTTTTAAGATAACACAACTAAAAAAATAAGCAAGGTCATGACAAGGCTTATAAAAGGGATAATATTAAAATGGCTGATAAATACATGAAAAAGTGTTCAACTTTGTTATGAATCAGAAAATGCAAATTAAACCATAATGAAACATCACTTACTACAGAATGACCAAAATTTAAGACTGTTAATATCAAGTGTTTGTAAGGAAACAGAGCAACTGGAAATCTTGCAGACAAGTGGTAATAATCTGAGAATCAATAGAATAGAAAAAAAATGCTGGCACATTCACATATCAGAATTCTGCGCTGTCACAAAATGACTGAATCACAGCTACATACAACAAAATGAATCCTGAAAACATGAGGTTAAGCAAAAGAGGTAAGGCAGAAGAGCACATACTGCAAAACTCCAACATAAAGTTTAAAATAGACAAACCCAACCCATGCATCTTTCAGGGATGCATATTTAAGATTATAAAAACAAATAGGAAAAAAAAGAATGGGATATTCATAAAAGCAAGCAGAGAAAGAGTAGTCTTCAGGAAGACATGCGGGCCTCTGGAAAAATGGCAGCATTCTACTATTTTACATGGTTGTGGTTAACAGATGCTTGTTTTAAAATACTATTCTTCGGGCAGCGCCTGTGGCTCAATGGAGTAGGGCGCTGGCCCCATATGCCAGAGGTGGCAGGTTCAAATCCAGCCCCAGCCAAAAATTGCAAAAAAACAAAAACAAAAAAACAAAACAAAACTGTTCTTTAGATGGTGGGTTCGAACCCAGCCTGGGCCTGACAAACAACAATGACAAGTACAACAAAAAAACAGCCAAGTGTTGTGGCAGGTGCCTGTAGTCTCAGCTACTTGGGAGGCTAAGGCAAGAGAATTGCTTAAGCCCAAGACTTTGAGGTTCCTTGTCTGGTTTTAGAGTCAGGGTAATGCTGTACTCACAAAGTGAGTCAGAAAGAATTCGTTCTTCTTCTATATTTTTGGATGGTTTGAGGAGAGCTGGAATTAGACCTCATTCTACAATTCAGAAGTGAAGTCATCCAGTCCTGGGCTTTTATTGTTGGGAGACCTTTTATGACTGATTCAGATTTATTACTGGTCTATTCATATTTTCTATTTCTTCCTGATTAAGTTTTGGTACATTGTCTATTTCAAGGAATTTATCCATTTCCCTAGGTTTTCCAGTTTTTCAGCATATAGTTGTTCATAATAGTCTATGTTGACTACTTTATTTCAGCGGTATCACATGTAACATCGCCATTTTCTATTCTGATTTCTCTCTTTCCTCCTGGCTAATCATCAGTGTATCAATTTTGTTAACCTTTTTTTCAAAAAAAAAAAAAAAACTCTTCTATTTTGTTTACCTTTTTCTTTATCATTTTATTAAAAATATTACAGGGGTAAAAAGATTTTTTGTTACATGTATCAATTTTTTTATGCTTAAGTCAGTAAGATTTTTTAAAAAGGACACACACTAATACAGTATAAAAAGTTCGGAATTCTTCTGTATACATGGAAAAGGCTTGGCATGGTAGCTCACACCTATAATCCTAGCACTCTGGGAGACCTAGGCAGGTAGATTGCCTAAGGTCAAGTGTTTGAGACCAGCCTGAGCAAAGCAAGACCCTGTCTTTACTAAAACTAGAAAAACTAGGTGGAAGCAAGATGGTGGAACAGAAGAATGGTTTGGCTGAGCTCTCCAAGTAATAATGGGGAAAGAGAAAGAACCTAGCCATGTCTGGCATGGGTACCTTGCATGGAGTTGTAGCTCTGGGAACACAGTGACGTGGTAGTGTGCTGGAGAAAGCGTGTGATCTGGAACTCTGGAGGTCTGACTCAGTAGGGAGGTGAGCAAGAGCCAATGGAATGGTTAGCCCCCACACAGAGGTCTGGGGATGGGAGGAAGCCTTTCCAAAGTTTTCAGTTTTCAGGGGAAGCTGTGCTTTTAGTGGAAAGCTTGGAAGAGTGGGCAGACTCACAGTATACAACAACCAGACTTGAATACCAGGTGAAGTGGATTTACCATTGGTTTGCTGGCTGGCAAGGCACATATACTGGGAAGGTTCCGGTGGTCAGGGGGCTGCCAATATGGGAATGTTGTGAGAAGGTCATGAGGGTGAGCCTCTCAGCAGGGGCCTAAAGCATGGCCATCCCTGTTCCACCTGCCTGGATCAGAACTCCATTCTTGGGACAGGCTGAGTGGCTCACACACTCCCCAGGAACTGTTGTCAGAGGGCACTGTGAGACCTGCCTCTGGAGCATTCTGAGGAACTTTAAGCTCCCAACCTGGTGGAGACTGAAAGCTAAGGAAACAATCAAGCTATCAAAGAGGGCAAATAAGTTAAGAATCAAGACCATGCCTAGAAACTAGAGAGAGGTTGCTGTCTGAGTGCTCCATCTCCTAGGTCCACAGCATTACCTGGGGTCCTGGAAATGTTTGCAACATGTATATATATTCCTATTAAAGTTGTTCCTTTCATATATATGAATTTTTTTTTTTTTTTTTTGCAGTTTTGGCCGGGGCTGGGTTTCAACACGCCACCTCTGGCATATGGGGCCAGCACCCTACTCCTTTGAGCCACAGGCACCACCCAGCTATATATATTTTTTAAAGCATTTTTTTTCTTTTTTTGTTGTTGAGGTTGCTACTGTTTTTTGCTATTTGAGCTTTGTTTTGTTTTGTTATCCTGTGTTTTGTTTTTGCTAATTTGTTTTGTTGGTTCTATTCTTAACTTCCATTTTTACTTTCATCAAGAGCAAGGTCTTCTGTATTTTTGGTTACAGTATTTCAGCGTCATTTACCCTATTTCACTCCTCTCCTTTCTCTCTTTTGACAGAGACTTTTCTACTTTGCTCATCTTTCCCACATAAATCGCTCGTATAACAGCTAAAATACACCCTCCTTTTTTTGGGGGGGGGGGTGTCTTTCTTCTTTCTTTCCTTTTCCTTCTTCCCTCTTTTTCCTTTATTTCATAGACCTGTATTTTTAATTTTCTTTTATTCTATATCACTATCATTAGTTGTTCTTTTCTTCCTTTTTCTCTGAATGCTGGCACAGTTTTTGTCTGGCTGGGAGATCATGGCAGTAGTCTGGCTCAAGGAGGCCAAGAGATCATGGTCTAGGGAGCACTTCTACCTTTGGCCCTGGGAAGAAAGTATTGCCAAGTCCACACTACGGAATTTTTCTTTTTATTTTTATTTCTTGCTTTTGGATTTTGCTCTTTTTTTTCTCTTCCTATTTTTGGCAGAAGTAGAGTCTGGCTTTGCTCAGCCTGGTAAGGAGCTACTGATTTTGAGGAACCCATCCAGTCAAGCCCCTCAAAATCCTTGAGTTACAAACGTGGCCTTAGCACCCTGCCGATCGATACCATTTCTCCTATCACTCTCATTGTCTCTGCCTCTCTTCCTTCTCTCATGTTCTTTGATTCTCTTCATTCATCCTCCTTCTCTTCTTTTTTTTTTTGCTTTTCTTTTGCTCTTTACTTCTTTTCTCTTCTTTCTATTCTTTCTTCTTCTTTCTCTCTCCTCGCTCTTTACCCTTCTCCTCCTTTTGATCTTATACCAAGAGGCCACTTCAACAAAGTTAATTTAAGTTAATTTAAAGTAAAGTGGAAGTGAAAAGTAAATTTAAAACCAAAGGAAGTGAGAAAAAAAATGGAGCACGAGGAGGTGAACAAGAAGAAAATATATATGAGAAGGAACCAACAGAAATACCCGGGCAACATGAAAAACCAAAAGAGAGCAACTCCCCCAAGGGACCATGAGGCACCTACTACAGAAGACTCCAAATGAGAAATATTAATCAACTTAACAAAAAGGGAATTTAAAATATGTATGATAAAGAAAATAAAGGTACTGTACGAGAAAATGGGAAGATAGAACCAAAAGATGGATGAGAGATATGTACAATATAGAAAGGATATGGTGGAGCTTAAGGAAAGGAAAGAGAAAATCAAGGAATGTAAAGATGCAGTAGACAGTATCAAAAATAAATTAGATCATGGAGAAGAATCTCATAACTAGAGGATAAAATTCTCAAGTTAATGCAGGTAATTACCGTATATACTCGAGTATAAGCCGAGTTTTTTCGGCACAAAATTTGTGCCAAAAAACCCAAACTCGGCTTATACTCAGGTCATACAGGTTATTTGATTCGGTGCACGCTCACCTAATCAAATGCACGTAGTCTCCAGTCGTCTTCTGCCGTCTGCTTGAGGGGGCAGTGATTCAGCTCAGTCCACAAGTCATGGCTGAGCTGAAGAGGTAGGTGGCTGAACTGTATTTCACTGAACTATTTAACCCACAATATTTAATAGCACATTTAATTAAGTGAAAACCCCATTTAAGGCAGTAGTCTTGTAAATAAATGTTTATAAATCCTGAATCCTTATAATCAGGGGTTTTGGAGTATAAGGATTCAGGATTTTTAACCATTTACATGTTTAGCTAATGGAACTAAGCTGAGACCTGTCATTATTTTTAAAAGGAAGACTTT
>CAUYPK010069755.1:0-72883 GCA_963574355.1 Loris lydekkerianus | reverse complement strand
CCCCCCCCCCCCCCCCCCCCCCCCCCCCCCCCCCCCCCCCCCCCCCCCCCCCCCCCCCCCCCCCCCCCCCTGGAGCACTGAAATCTGCAAGTCTCAGCCTGCAAATGGGTGCCAGTCCTTGGCATGTTAGGAACCAGGCCCCATAGCAGGAGGTAAGCTGTGGAGGAATGAGCAAAGCTTCCCCTGTATTTAAAGCTGTTCCCCATCACTGCCTGAGCCCTACCTCCCCCCAGATCAGGGGCAGCATGAGAGTCTCATAGGAGTGTGAACCTTACTGTAAATTGTGCCTGTGAAGGATCTAGATTGTGTGTACCTTATGAGAATCTAATGCCTGATGATCTGAGCTGGAGCTGAGGCCATGATGCTGCTAGCCCTGGGGAGCAGCTGCAAACACAGATTATCATTAGCACAGAGGTGTGACCGCACAGAGACCATGATAAATCAATTGCTTACAGACTCATATCAAAACTACCCCCTACCCTCACCCTGAAATAATACAAAAGAGAGGGAAAGAGCTTGTTAATAACAAAAACAATAGCAAAAAAACAAAAAAACAGGATGGGGCAAAATTTGAGGGATTTTTATACCACCTCAATATTCATAAAGAACATAACTCTGATTATCATTATTTTTGTCTTTAATTTTCTTTCAATGTGTGTAAAATTGGTGTATAAGAATCAGATGAAGAATTTTACAGGCGTATGAATATGTAGAAAGTGTCTATTGTGCTCCAGATTCTGGTCAAAGGTTTTTACACACTGTTTCCTTTAATTCTCACAACTCTTGAGAGAGTTGGCTATTGTTGTATATCTTCATTTTATGGGTGATAATACTGAGGGTCAGAGAGGTGAACTAGCTTGCCCAAAGTTATATAGCTATTAATGGCAGAGCTGGAACTTGATTCCAAGTTATTTGATTGTAGTCCACGATATTAATTCAGAACCACTGGAAATTAGACTATAGGATGTCAAAGTTACAGAAGTGAAAAATGATTTTAATCAATCACCTTAATATTTGGAGTGGTACAAACTAACCTCTCATTGATAAATTAAATTTATTTCATGAGTATAACTTATCCTTTTTTATTACTGGAACAACACCCCCTTTTTGTGTCATCTAAGGGTTGAGTTGACAGGAGAGAAATTGTGGAGAACCCCGACATCCAGTGGTAACTAATAGCCATCAATCACCCTAACTTGCAGCAGTGTAACATCTATCTCAAACTGTAAAGCAAATATAAGTATTTCTTTTGTCTAGTGTTGCTTTATTTTTTATAGAAAAGAAAGGCTGACATTCGCTTCAATAAATAATAAATTTCCACTAAAGTACCAGAACTAGATTCATTTAAAGATCACTAAATGATTTTTTTTACAGTAGTCTTTTATTTTTAATACCTATTATGCCATGAATTCATGGGGAAAAGCTTCCAGCAGTTCAGGGAAGTGCCTTTCCATTGAATGTGACAAAGCTTGCTATGCCTATTGGGCCATGAATTCATGGGGAATAAATTCCAGCACCTTATGTTCCTGTTCCATTGGTCCTCTTGGTTCTCCTGTGTGCTATGCTGTCTGCCTATTATGCCATGAATTCATAGGGAATGGGTTCCAGGAGCTCAGGCTCCTTTCCACTGGTTCTCACAAAATGTGTTTCTCTGTGTACAGCAGGCTGACACTTCAGTTGAACCCAGGACCGTTTCTCCTTGGCATCCTTCTTTTTCTGATCATTTTCCTTTATGTGTTTCAGGAAGCTATCTCGGCTCGTAGAGTGCTTAAGTGTTCAATATGACATTAATCCTTGGCAGAAATCTTGCCCTTAACTTGTTTGTTTACAACAATGCCATCAGCATGCTGGGTAACACTTGGACTTTTCCAGTTTTGCCTTGGTAACGTTTGTGGGGCATGTCTTTTTGAACAGTATCCATTCCCTTGATATCTACAATATCACCTTTCCTGTAGATTCACATGCATGTGGCCAAAGGAACAACTCCACATTCTCTAAAAGGCCTAGAGAACATGTATCAGGTGCTTCTCCTCTTTCCCTTTGTGTTAATCGTTTTGGTGAATCACTGAAAGATGGCATCTTCGGCTGAAAGGAAGTCACTAAAGGATTTTGCTTGTCTTTTCCTTTAAGAAAAACATTTTATAGTGTAATGGGCATTTTGAATAGGAGGACTGCCTTGGAAAAAGTGATTTTAATTGTGCACAGAAAAACCTTAAATAAATAATAAATGAGTAAATGAAAGAATGAATCAGATACCAAAACTTTGACGTAGGCTTACAATTAACACTACACAATAGTGGCAACGTCCTTTTTAAGTTATTTGGACTGGAGCACAATTCCAACCTTTAAGAAATGACTTCTGAGTAAATTTCAGAGAAGAAAATATTTGTAAGGGTAATCAATAAAAAAATACGGTAAAATTGAAATGGGTTAGTAACCAATTCCCCCTTTACTTCCTATATTATTATTTTTTAAAATATTTTACTCTTTACATGAAAAATCTTAGATACTTAACCAACTCTTTAGAAGATTCTTCCCTACCTGACTCTTACCCATACTGTTTCTATGATCCTGGGCCCAATGTCACCTCACAGAAACCCTTTACTCACTTGGCTGGCTGTGGGGAGAATTGAACACTTTTTTTGCAAGATGATTCAAGAGAATTTACATTTACCACTTTAAAAGAGATTTTAAATAAGATATTAAGACAGTTTCTTAGTGGTCATTTACACGAATGTTTTATTGGAAACCTATTTTTTATGATTACAACATGTGACATACAAGACTACCTTCAATTTCACCTGTCTACTGCCCAAATTTTCGGCTGCCTGACATATATCCCCTCATGTTTGTCTTGTTGATATTTCAAATTCAATATTTCCAATCTTTTTTTTGTTTGTTTGTTTGAGACAGAATCTCAAGCTGTCACCCTGGGTCGTGTGCCATGGCGTCATAGCTCACAGCAACTTCCAACTCTTGGGCTTAAGCGATCCATTTGCCTTAGTCTTTTTTTTTTTTTTTTCTTCCTCTTTTTAGTAGAGATGAGGTCTTGCTTTTGCTCAGTCTGGTCTCAAACTCATAAGCTGAAGCTATCCACCCACCTCAGCCTCCCAGAGTGCTAGGATTACAGGCATGAGCCACCATGCCCGGCCATTTCCAAATTTTAAATTATTAATCATTCTTCATTAAATAAAATTTGCTTTTTTAAAAAGAAAAAATTCCTAGTTCTATATCGCAATCACATTTTGAGCACTGAGAACACAACCCTATCCTTAGTAGGTACACATATTTGTTGAATCAAAGTAAATGCTAAAGTAAAAGGTTTTCTACCCGAAATGTGAAAATAATGGCATTGCCCATAGCTACATGGGGATGGGGAGAGGGTGGTAGAGAATTGTCAGGGATGTAAATAACATGCTTTCTAGCTAAGGGACATAAGCTCCGTCTTTTCATTTATTTTTCTTCAATTTGTTCAAACTTTTTTTTTTCTTACTCATAATTCAAAAACAGTTTAATGGAAAAACTTCACATGTTATATATATATTAGTCCTCAATGAGAACTAGAATGTAAGAATAATTTTACCAACATGGAATTTAAAGTTTTTTTATTTATTGAAGGTTAATTTTTCTTCTCACTGGAGAGTCTCATGAAGGTCCCTACAGACAGTGTCATTTCCACCAGGCATCTGGCAATAGTTTCACTAATCTAAGGTTTCATTTTGAAAAATAAAATGCCTAGTCCTTTCTTTGAAAGGACAAAATCTTTGCCATAAAACGATTTCCTGTGGGTCTAAGTTGGTCATATTTACTTCTATAAAGTGGCAGCTTATCCCAGTGGTTCTATTTTCATTTGCTTCGAACGTTCTGCTTCACCTTTGCTTGTAGATATTTTTGAGAGAAGTCAACAGCATGTCTTTGTCTGTAAAAATGTGTGTTTGCCAAAAGGGAGCATTGGGCCAAGTGAAAACAAGGAAGGCACCAGGTATTAATGCCCCACAAAGCAAGGCCAGCCCAAGTTCAGGGAGTGGGCATCTATTTCCTAAACTCTTCCATTCAGGTGAGATTCCTTCGCGGCAGTGATTTATTGAACAGGAAAGTTCAGAGTTGCTTCTAAGAGTGCTTGAATTGCCTGTTCTGTGAATGAGGATGGTCTAGAGATAACTTTGATGTCTTTTCTGTAAGGCATCAGGCCTAAGGGAGACTGCCCCATCCTCAGCAGCAGGTGGGAAAGGGAATGGAAGCTATAGCATTTGGGCCAAGTGCTTTCTCTTTCCACGCATGCTGCAAAGGGCTTAATGCTCATGCAAAGCCTATGACCATAAAATTCCTTCCAGTAGGTTCTTTATAGGAAACAGAGTAAACCACAACCATTATGGAAGGCTAGCCAGCTGCATTATCCTTCGGGGAAGAGAAACATTTGGCTCCAAAAAGTCTCAGGGTTTTTTCAGCTTAATATGCAGAACTGCTGAGCCATCATGTCTGGGCAGCAAGAGATAATAATAAACAGGTTAAGGAATCACTAAGGCAAACCTTTCTCATTGATAACGTTTCCATCACATTCCTTTTATTAAAAGCTTTAAAAGCTTGCCACCAAATAGGTTTACAGTGCATTAAAAACTCTTGCTGAAAGGATCTGCCTAATATAATGTGGGAAAAGATGAAGAGCCATGAGATACTGCACTGAGCTGGCTGGCTTAGATATGGGGAAAGCATCGTCTTTGTGGTTCTTATTGCCATTATGAAGTCTCCTTGTGGTGTGTAGTTCTTACCACAGTCAGTGCAGCTAGCAGACGTGATGTGAACTATTAGGCTACATTCCGAATGAAAAGGGGCTTTCCTTCCCAGGGAAGCACACCTTTCATGTTGTGATAATACGCAGGCAGCGGGGATGCACTGTTTTAATCTGGACACTGGCAACATTTCTATTAACATCAGTTAATCCTTGACCCTCTCCTTGTGTTGCTATTTGGGTTTCTTCCAGAGGGTGAACTGAAGCTGCAGAGTTTATCCGCATTAGCCCATACGTCCTGTAAAAGGATTTCAAATAGGTTCTGTCATGTGTGTTGCTGGTGGGGGCTGGGGATTGGTTAACTGTTCACTCCTAGCATTTTTGCACCCTGAATGTGATCAGGGACTAGTCAAAAGTTGGTGAAAGAAAAAAAAAAAAAGGTTGTTGACAGCACAGCAGTAATAGAGTCTTGAAGCCCCAACTGGGGAATTAGACTGGCCTGGAAGAGCAGCAAGGCCGGGTAGGTCAAGAAGCAATGAACCTTAAAACAGCTTTAAAAGGAAGCAGATGAAAAGAGTGAAGAATTCACCAGGACACACACAGCCCTGAAAGCAGACGCAGAAGAATTCCAGCAATACTTAAAGAAAATATGAGCTATTGCTGAAGGAAGAAGACCTTGCAGCTGGAAGGGACATTTGGGAAGAAGGACATTTCTGCAGACAGTCAGGAGCAGATACGACGTGCTACAATATATTTCACTTAATGAGGACTAAAGTTGGGTAAATTGACTAACAAAAGAGATTAACAAAAACTTCATGTTATTTAGTTCTATTTAAAAAAAAAAACTTCTGAAAGAAACAATTCAGATTTCTGAATCGCTTCACATTGTAAGTCCTTTTTTGTCTCAGTTCCTCTGGTGAACACAGACTGTGTCTCTTCTCTCAATCCTCTTGAACAGGGAGAGATGCTATACTGGCTGAGATTTGGGTTTTCAATACTCAAGATTTGACACCAAGTCTCTTTTGCAGGATGAAAATTCATGGGTGCCCAAGACTGATGCTCAGATATGATTGGATCCAGGAGCTCAGAAAATGTCATCAGCTATTAGATTTCATTTTTAACAATCTCTTCGTGGTGATTTTTTATATGTTTATAGTCTCCTTTCTACTTAGAACATTCCTTTATTGGAAATAAATGGCCTCATGCAATTCTTGGCTTATCTTTTTTCCCATTTAGTTACCCCGGAAGGAGATTCTCTTTTTCTCAGTCTTTTTAGAATAATACCTCCCATGTGAATTGCTTTTTCCTGATAAGATCATTCTTCTACCTCCAAACCAGTCACTGCAACCAGCAAAGGGGACAGGTGGAGATGTGAAAGTGTTTGATTGACCTGTCTTTGGACAGTGTGGTGTGCTATGGTCAGAGGAAATCTCATAGTTCATTTTGCACTGCTATTATAGAATACCACAGACCAGGTTTTAAAGAACATAAACTTATTTCCACATAGTTCTGGATGCTGGGAAGTCCAAAACCAAAGCACTTGCAGGCTTGTTGTCTGGTAAGGCCAGATCTTTGTTTCCAAGATGGTACCATGAATGCTGCATCCTCCAGGGGAGAATTCTGTTCCTCACCTGGTGGAAAGTGGAAGGGCAAGTGGGACAAACTCCCTCCATTGCGCCTTTTTATAAAGCACCTAATCTTATGTAGGAGGGATGGAGTCCTTATGACCTAATCACCTCTTATGGGCTGTACTTGTTAATAATATCACATTGGCCATCAAGTTTTCACACATGAATTTTGGAGGAAACACAAGCAAACCATAGCAATGTAAGAAAGAATGAGCACCAAGCAGACCCACTAATGAACAGAGCACACTCAGTAGGGCAAATATTCTCCATCAGAGACTTATATCGGATTAGTGCTTGATGAAAGTGATGCCCTCAGCTCCTCTGAGCTCAACTGAGCTCCTCTTAAGTTGAGGGAAATTTTTATAATGAGCTTATTTTTGAAAAAATTCCCTTAGAGGAGTCTTGACCTTGATTTAAATCTGAAATCAGACCTTATGTATCTTTTAAATAAATGCAGAAATATTGAAATTTCCCAAAGAACTGAAATACAAGTTGAAGCAAAGAGAATGAACTGTTTAAACTTATGTCATTCTATTATCTCTTTTCTGGATCTCTGAAGTTTTAATTAGTTATTCATCTGCCATTTGTATTTTATTCTAAATATCCTTAGGGCTGATGTTCACCTGCATTTCAAGAGAACTATGAACGGGCCCATATAAATATGATTGTAGCACTTAATTATTTTGGAAATCTTAATTAGGAATATGTTATTTGATGTGGAATTGGTAATCTAAATCCCCAGTATGTGAACTCTCTGAAGGGTTTCTATGTTTCAGTTTTTTTAAAACATAATATCTAATATAGTACAATGCATTAAATTATTAAATATAGCAGATAAAAATGATTATAGATATGTTACTTTAGTGTGATAATTTTATGAAGAAAATGAAGAAAAATGGGAAAAATGATTATGGAGACTGAAAGTCTTGTTACAGCTTGGCATTATCCATTTGTGACTACTTAATAAATGAATCAATTTATATAATGTGCATATAATAATTTTTATTAACAAGAAGTGCTATGTGCTTCCAAGTTCAGTTATTTCTATCACAAGAAATAATACTAGTATTTTATTACAGGAGCCAGAAATTGTTTTGAAAATTTGGGTTCAATTTAGACATGCCCATGAAGAACATAGCTTAGTACAAGAATCTTGGAGAGTCACCACTTTTTTTTTTTTACATGACTAGAGTCATGATGGTAAAGCAGTTAATTGAAATTCTAACTCTAGGGAAAAACATTGAGGTTCACATGCATTTAGGTGGAAAAAATGTTCCTGAGGAAAAGGAAGCTTCCTTGAAAATTTCATACAAGTGTTTTAAAAGGGATCTTGGGATTAATACTTTTTACCTGATGGTTTGTAAACAACATTTCATGTTGTTTTTGAATGTGAGTCCCCCTTTATATTTCCTTGTTCTGTTTTCCTCAGACACGTGACATGGGTAATGCTGTTAGATCAGACCAACAGGCAGGTCCCTCATAAGGAAGCACTGCTGAGGGGAAGTAGCCCCAGAGACAGGGAACAAAACAACTCCTTACAGACAAGAACTTTCAGAGCTTTTTTTTCTATATATGTCTTTACTTTCCTTCTTCCTTAAAGAGCTCTTGCTAATGAGATTATAAAGTTACTGATTATATTTTTCTGATATTTCTTGTGAGTGGACTTTCCCACTTCCTCAGAATTATATAGATTTTGTGAATTTCTTTGTAATGTGACTACTAATTTTTACCTTCAAAACTCTGTAAGTTAACTCAGTCAGGAGATTCTAAACTGTTAACCTTTCACATTCTCAGTGTCTAGAAATGTGTCATTGGCTATATTTGGCAGCAGAATTTGGAATCAGATCCTTTTTCAGTTCATTCCACTAATTCAAACCATCCAATATTTGTCATCACCCTGTACTTCAAGCAAAACCTACCATTTTTTTCCTACTTTTAAAAATTGAAGTTAAAAAATAGGCATTTGATTAAACATAACAATAACTGAAGTCCTATATCAAAATGTCTAATGCTCTTTTGTCGATGTTAGACAGATTTCTTCACTTGTCTGGTTGGGGTGTTTTAAATTGAACGTAAGGTTGTAGAAGTTCTTCCTTCCAACATTGCTCTCTGCACTCCCTCTACTGATAGTACCATGTATAAACAGTGCTTCTGTGTGTGAGAGATAGAATTTCCCCAGAGACCCACAAAACATTTAATGAAGTGTGAAGCACAAACATTTCATTACAACATATTGTGTACTTTTGCCTTTAATAACTACATTCTTCACCCAAGAAGTCTCAATAGCTTTCAAAAATGAATTACAGTAGTATTATTTTTCCCAGAATATAGTTTTTCCATGACAGAAACAGCACTTTCCTAAACTATTGTATTTATTAGCAACCTGTTGCCCTTCGACACTAGTGCCATTTTCATTGACTCTGATCGAGTGTGTATCATTTAAACTTCCTTTAAAAATTATTAAAATAGTTTCACATTATTGGATTCTTTTTCCTTAACGGTACACAGCCACTACTGAAAATGATGCAGGGACAGGGAAAGTATGGAGTTGCTGAACATTACATTGAATGGAGCATTACATTTAATCGAGGACTTCAGTGGTAGTGGCAAGATTTTTTTCCCTTGATTGGACACCAAAGATGCAGTAAGCTCTGAATTCCTTGTTTTAACTATTCCCTACTGTGCTCCTCTCCAGAGAAACTTCCATCTTCTGCCCTTACCCACTTTCTTAGAAGGCGGATCCCCCTTTGCTATTTTGTACACATCAGGAAAATTAGGAAGCAACTTTCACTAGTGACTCTGGTGTTTTTCCACTTGACAGAAGCTGATAATGGTCCAAGTCCGTATTTCCAAATGGACCTTTGAAAACAATCTTTAAATGTCTGCAGTGTATGAGCACCTGCATACCACATCCCAAACACTAGCCTTTTCACAAAACTCAACCCAACCCAACCCACCCCAACCAAACCAAAACACACACCATACAAAAACTTGTGCACATAATGAGGAAGCTGGTCGTCCTTTCTAATAGGTTATATTCTTAATTTCCAAGGACTGTTTGGCTCCTCAAGGAAGCATTCTGTGTAGTGTCACTTTACAATTACTGCTGTCTATTTTCTTGAGAAGCAGTTTCATCTCATTAGCTCCCTGCTTACTAGTTTATACTGATAGTCCGTTCAATCAGAGTTACGGGTAAATTAAAAGGAAAATTATGGAGATAATCCATTATAGAGTTTTCAGTGGTTTTGGAAAATAGCATGTTTATGCAAGCAGATATAAAGATAGCTTCCTTCTCCCAGGATCTTTTTTTCCACTATGGCAAATTACAGTGGAGGCTGGAAAACCAGCTACTTTACTTCTATGGTCATATTTCACTAAGCAAAAATATATGTATATGATTCCTTGAAATATTTGATTGTGTTCATTAAACTAAGAACTTTTTATCCGCCATTGTTTTCATTAGATATGATCCCAGACACTGTTTCTGAATTCTTTCATAATTCTGGAGTTTGACTGATAGTTTGTCACCACCTCATTAGGAAAGGCACGAGGGACTCAAGCAACACAGTTTCTGTTTGTTGGTGAGCTGTGAAGTTGGGGAGGCAATCCTTAACAGCAAATATTATAAACACATTAGATGCTTCGTCTTGTTTAGTGCTGATAGTCCAGTAAAGGGAGTTACATAATATTATTTAACATTGTTAGTTCTCAGAATGTTATGTGTTCTTTTTTCTTTTTATTTATTTATTTTTTAATTAAATCATAGCTGTGTACATTAATGGTATACATTAATATTATGTGTTTTTAACCAGTGAATGAGCTTAAGTTGACACTTGATAAAGTTTTTTTAGGTAGAGTTCTTTTTTTTTTTTTTGAGACAGAGTCTCAAGATGTCACCCTGGGTAGAGTGCCAGGCCATCATCATAACTCCAACCTCCAACTCTTGTACTTTAGCCTCAGTTTTTGACCTCTTGCCTCAGTTTTTTTGTATTTTTTTTTTAAGTAGAGACAGGGTCTTACTCCTGTTCAGGCTGGTCTCGAATCTGTGAGCTCAAGTAATCCACCTGCCTTGGCCTCCCAGAGTTCTAGGATTACAGGCATGAGCTACGGTGCCTGGCCAGTTAGGTAGATTTTCAAAAGAAGAAATAAGAAAAATTATTTCAATGATATATTAATCTCTGAGAGACACATCTCATTAGTTTATATACAAAAATTGATTATTGGTACATAAACTTTCTGAACCAACATTTATCTTTTTTATAATTGAGGCCAAATAAATTTTTATTTTCCTTGCAGTGTGAAGATATCCAGACCATTGTTCATCAGGATTTCATTGGTGAAGACTCTTTCTCTACCACTTGCTTCTTCTTCATAGTTTTTGGTAAAGTAAGTAACTTATCTTAAAGAGTAGTGGATTGGCAATTTCAATTAAAAAATCTCTTAAAAGAAACGCTAAGGTATTTAGTGACTCGGGTTCTCCTTTAACTCCTTTGCCTTTATTTTGTATACTGTACACTTGATACACATTCCCTTACACATTTATTCATTGGACACAATCAGTGGGTACTCCGTATGAGCACAGGGGAGATATAAAGCTGAAGAGACATAAATTATGCTCTGGGCCTATTAAATATGGTAGATCTTGCAGGTAGGATGAAGCCACATCCACTTTGACTCATTCTTATGGTGCTTTTCTGTGTTATATTGGATGGATATCTAAAAATGGCATTTCTTAGATTCCCTTGTAAGTAAGATTCCACATTGGCACTAAGTTTCATCAAACAAATGTACCCACATAAGCCTTTGTAAAAGTGAGCTGATGAGTTTGGGGTCATGTGTGGGGAGATTGAATGTTGCGGTGGAAGCATTTGGCTTTCCCAAGGCATCTGAGATGTTGGGGTCAACATTCTGTCCTCCATGTTGCAGGCGTCACGCATGAGAGCAGGCAGTAGTAATGGCATTCTATGCAAACAATCCCCTTGATATAGCCAAATGGTTATTTGGGCTGTTCCTTGATGTAAATGGTCTGAGCTTAATTTCCTGGCTCTTTCAGAAATTCTGTAGTCTATAACAAATGCCATTCTGCTTAATCTAGCTGGAGTGGATTTTATTGTCTGCCTCAAAGTACTGTGGCCTTTCCTGTACAATTGGGAGATACCATAGGCACAGATTACTTAACAACAACAAATAGTAATTAGCACTATAGAAGGGTGAAGGTAAGTTTGTACGAAGGATGAGAGCAAAAGTTATTTTTCTCATGTTTGGGCATTCAGAGAGAAAGAGCTACTGATAGTTGAGAAAGGTTTTTAAAGATGGATAAGACAAATTTCTGGAATGGGGAAAAAGGAACAGCAAGTGAGGGAATAGGATGAAGTGAGAGATAAGAGCCGGAGCAGGGCTGGAGCACAGGAGCATAATAAGCAATAATGAGATTTAATGTTAGAAAGATAAATAAGAAATAATGAGACACTGACTTTTTTTGTGTAGAACAGACAAGAATCACTGATTGTTTTGTTCATTTAAAATGTTTCTTGAGACCCTATCCTGTGCCAGGCATTGTGCCAGACAGAACTCTGCCTCATTATGATTAATTTAGCAGCAAAGAAAAGAATAGATTTTAGTGATGGGAGCACTGAAGGCAGGGAGCCAAGAGGCTTTTACCATAGTCTACTGAGCCATAATGAGTAGTGGCAATAGGAACGAAGTTTACTACACTGTACATGTAATGCTGACTTCTTATCTGCCCATTTTAATTGCACAGCACAATTTTTGGCTCTGCTATATTTGTTTAGAAATTCTGATGTACCTATTTACACATAGGTGATGAGTTGTGAGTTGCTTATGATTTCATGTATGTATGGCTTATCCCCTCTCATAAGATCACAAGTGCCTGATGAGTAAATGACTCTGATGTTTTAGGCACTTAAATATTTCTTGTTTTATGGATTTAAGACATGTCCAAATGCACATAAGATTTGCAGAAATTTGTCAAAGAACTCTAAGACCCTAAAACCACATACAAGCCAGATCTGAACACAATATTGTTAAATTTGGTTCAATCCCCATCTCACCTTCAAAAGGAGACTTGGCCTCCCTGGGAAACTGTGAGTGTCCCTGTAGTATGAGTTTGGAATAGGGGATAAATTTGGGTTTATTCAAGTCACCTGTGGTGCCAAATTTCTGGATCACTATCTTAGCTGTGCTATTCTGTAACATGGTGAGCACCACCCTGACTCCTTTACAGACCCAAATACCGGTGCCAGCCTTGGGATAGAGCAGTTTTTTACTGATGGGTTACATCCAAAGAGAGTGCGTATTAAAACAGGCAGATGTCTTTCAGTTAGTTCATAAACACTCAACCCTTGTCAGTCTATCTCTAGCCATTTCTTGGTCAGATTCAGCTTCCTGAAATACTGCTTAGCCTTTTCTCTTTCTTTTAATCTTTTCTGATTTCTTTTTCTCCGCACTATTGCTTCCATCTCCAATCTGCATTAATTTTATAAATACAACAGTTCATTTCACTCTCTCCACCAGGACATCCCTTTGGGTTCTCAATGTTCTCTCCCGAGGTCATCATCTATCATGGAATTTTCCTAAACAAACAGGAAACTCTTATGTTACCTGATAATTCATATTTGTTCCACTATGCAAATATTAACAAAGAACATGTGTTCTAAGAATATTCCCTAGTCAGGGGAGGACTTGTATTCCTGTCAGAAAAAAGGAGATAAAGCTGGCAGAATAAATTGATTCTAGTTTATAAGAAATCATATAAGCAGAATTAAAATTTTAATTTTTAAATTGTGTTAAATTTGTAAGTTCTGTTCTCACTGAAGAGAGCAGTAAGAGATTATGTATTATAATCTTATCTTTTAAAAGCAATTTATCTAAAATTTAAGAAACAAATCTAATTTACTAGTTAATTCTACCATAGTAACATTGAAATACCACTTTCAAAAGAGTCGTCGTGCTTAATAAAATGTAAATTTATTTCATTGCCTTTGGAAGTTGAGATTCCAATATTTTGTTTTGGATCAGATAAAAATTTTGAAAAAACTCTGTCTTTCCCTCTCACTCTGTGTGGGGATGCCAAAAAATGTATATATATTTTAAGCAATATTGTTAGAAGTAAAACTGATCATTTTTAAAATGTATGTGAATTGCAGGTAAAATGGATGCGTGTAGCATGGCTAGGTACCCTTGACCATTAACAGTACCTTCAGTTTGAAAAGTAACACACAGATAACATCTCTTGACATGTGTATACTGTTTTGGAGCACATTTTCTCTCTCTCTCTCTCTCTCTCTCTCTGCACACACACACACCATATATTTCTAAATTCCCTCCCAAACACAACGTTTTAATATATGAGATGATTTATAATCAACAAAAGTCTTATTCCTGTGCCCATCAGTGAGCTAGAGGCTTACCCTCTTCTTTCTTTGAACTCAGAAATGGTATTTCTCCAAAGAAATTTGCATAATGTGTGCCTATGCTATGAAAATGGAATCATTATATTTTGTGAACTTTCATTGAAGATACCATGAGATCTATCTATATTTTTGGCTATTACCCTAGAGCATTATTTTCATTGGCTTCATAATGTGAACATATACCATAATTTATTTGAATCAGTCCCATACTTTTGTATATTCTGGTTCTTTTTCATGGTTTACTATTTCAAAACATGCGTGTGCGTGTGTGTGTGTGCATGATATCGCACCCATTTCATTATAAGAGTATGCTGAGAAGCACAAGAAGAAATATGAGGTTGGTCATCAAGTTTGTGAACTCATTCTAGAAAAAGTGCTATATACCTCACTGCTGAGTATCACTATGGTCACCTTTGAAGTATCCCCTTGGCCATCTGGTGACTGTAGTGATATTCAGCAATGAGGTATGTAGTGCTTTTTCTACAATGAGTTTGCAAACTTAATTGTCCAATCTCGTATGATCATCTCTTATTGTTTTTGATAAATTGAACTGAATGGCTCTCACTGGCTATGCCGCCAGCAGTATAGAAGTGTGCCCTTTTCTTAGGTGGCCAGGTTGGTTATAATTGTATCTTAACCTTGTTTATTTCAGTATTTTTAATGTTCACACTTTTTTCTAGAAACTGCTTTTTATCAGTTGCTGCTGTAACAAATGGCCACAAACTTAGTGGCTTAAGAAAACACAGATTTATTAGCTTACAATTCTGGAGGCCAGAAGTCTGAAATGTATCTCACTTGGTTAAAATCAAGGTGCTAAAAGAGTTCCAGGGGAAAATCAGTTTTCTTGCCTTTCCAGCTTCTCGTGGCCACCCACATTCACATGCCCACAGCCCCTTCCATCTTCAGAGCCCGTAGTGGCCAGGGGAGTCTTTCTCACTCCATCTCTCTGCTTCTGACTCTTCTGCCTTCCTATTCTCCATCTGCTGATCCTGTGGTTACACCGAGCCCACCTGAATGATTCAGGAAAACTTCTCACCTCAGGGTCATCCAATTAGCGACCTTGGCTCCATCCTCAACCTAATTTCCCCTTGGTATATAACATAACATATCAGAGGTTCTGGGGATTAGGACATGGGCATTTGGGGCAGCCATTATTCTGTCTGCTACATGTTTCATTTCTCTTAAGGAAAAATGCAGCACAGCAAGGAAGTTTTAACAGATTGGTAAACGTAACTTGAAATCTATATTTACGTTTCCTATGTGTAGATACTTGCATTGTATTACGTGCCATTTTATGTGTATTGTCCTTCTATATGGGTGGCTCTAGGAAAATTCTTAAGCTTTCTTGGTACAATTTCTCCATTAAAAATGGAACTTTTAAATGTCTTAGCACAATAACTAAGAAAATGCCAGGAAGGCTATGTTAACCAGTGTGATGAAAATGTGTCAAATGGTCTATGAAACCAGTGTATGGTGCCCCATGCTCGCATTAATGTACACAGCTATGATTTAATAAAAAAATAAAAATAAAAATAAAAATGGAACTTTTGCCATCAGCTCTATCAATCTTGCTTAGGTAGCTATATATTTTGATAAGCAGCAATGACAAATGAACTTGAAAGAGGATATCTTGAGAAAAACCTTTTTTTTTTTTTTTGAGACAGTCTCACTTTGTCACCCTTGGTAGAGTGCAGTGGCATTATAGCTCACAGCAACCTCAAGTTTTTCTTTAGCGTAAGCTTGGAAGGAAGGACAGAAAGGGCGCAAGGTGAACCACCACGACTTCGCTCCATCAAGAAGCACTCCAAAGCAAAACAGCCCAAATACAGTTTTAGCACCTCTGGTTCTCAGAACGCAGTTGGATGTAATGTCAACATCAAGGAACTGCCAGAATGAAGCTTACTGGTGTGAAAAAAGCACCCTCCCCACTCTTTCTGAAGAAGCTTCTAAATATCAGTTGTCTAAACCTATTGATAAGCATGGATGCATTATTAATGAAGCCAGCAGCCTGCCTGGTGCTACTCAGATGGCTCAAGCATTTAGTAGGAAATATTTCTGTGAAGTTCTGCACAAAATAATGACAGTGTCTGTCTTAAATCGAAACAAATGGCAGTTGCAAGCTCTGGGGAGTCTGGGAGCAAACAGCTGCTTTGCAGAGAAAGGCGGAGGAGCACCACCTGCTGAAGACAGGCGGGCAGGCAGCGGCCCCTGAATATTGACTGCTTAATAATTCAGGATAACAGGAACCCCTGGCTCTTCAAACATGGCACTGCCCCTTCATCACTGGCTTTTCATCACCCTAATGAGCTACTTGAAGAATGGATGCTAAAATGTCTTCCAGCGATTCTCAAATTCTAAGACTCCAACTGCCGCAATGAAAAGTTCTCCTCCGCAACAAAGGGACCTCGTCTCTATTTTCTCTCTCTTCTTTTCTCTTTATTTCTTCTCCACCCTCGTCTTTTCTCTTTATTTCTTTTCCTCCCTCCGTTACCTTCTGTTCCTCCTTTCTTTCTTCCATCGTTCCATTTATGTCATGAGAATGCTAAGTAAAATATTGAGTTAGAAAAAAGCTTTAGAGTCAGCATTCTTCATAAACTTCCAACACGTATATTAAAAGCACCACCACAACAATAAAGGAGGCGTGGGCAGTCCAGTTAGTCTCCCACCAGACACAAGGGAAGACGACCATGTACTCAATGGGGCTTTTCCCTGGAAGATTTCCGTTGTCAAGCCTACAGATGAATCCAAATTTCCTATCAGTTATGAAGAAAGAGATAAACTCTTGGGGTCAGCAGAATGATTTCAGCAACTTTGATTGCTCCTTAGGTTGACACCTAAAAATCCCAAGTCTTGTGACTCACAAAGATCCCAATTGGAAGAGAGGATTTGAGGTTTAATCCTTCACATAAAGCAACAATGTGGGCAAAGTGATATTTTAATTGCAGGGGAGGACTTGAGGTAAGTTTGGAAATGTTAGTCCTTCCCAGTATCCATTCCTCTCTCATTCCTTACTAACAAAGTCCTGATTTTATTCCAGCAGTAATGTACTTAAATAAAAGACTACATGTCTTGCCTGATCTTTGCAGGTAAGGGTGGTTAACGAGAAATACGAGCAAAAGACCTTGAGATATTGGGCAGGCTTCCTGGGAAAGCTCATTAAAGGGACCAGTTAGAACACATGTCCTTTTGCCCTTTCTCCTCTTCCTTTTTCTCTTGTGGTTTGGGGCTGGACCTCCGGCAGTCATCTCGAGCCATGTGTCAGCCGGGCGACTAGAAGCCGTGACTAAGAAAAAAAGAGCACCAAGGTAGCAGGACAGAGTTCCTCTTGACTGGTGGACAGCCCATGTTAGCCTATGAGTTCCCATCCCCCAACTTTTTTCACATGAGAAAAGAAATAAACCTCTATCTTATTCCAGCCCCAGCTCAGTTTGGATTTTCTGGTATATGCAGCTGAACATTATTCTTTCAGAAGTACTATAGCCAATATCGTTAGATTGTACCTTTTGGATTCAAATACTTGAATTCAAATAGTTGAAAGAGAGTAAAAGTGGTATGTTTACTGGTAGAGGAGATTGCTAAGATTTCTTTAAGAGAGGTATTTTGAGAAGGATTCTTCAGTACTAATATCCTTTGAAAGATACTTTCAGAGATGGTTCACATACACATTCATTCATCCTTTTTAACATTAAAAATGAGACAACTTGAAAGATCACGCCAGTAGAGGAAGGAAAACTTCAAAATGCCCCCAAAAGCCGACAGGGACTTTGTCAATTCTAGATTTCCACTCTTTCCAGTTTCAAATATCATTACTTGTTCAACTATCCTTTGGAGCAAGAATTGAAGTGGGTTATGTAATCAGACTCATCTGTTACCAAAATCATTCCTAAAATTAGTTCTGTAAAAATTTTTTTGAAATATCGATGATTTTCTTGGCTATGTCTTCTTTCTGTTACTACTAAGCACCATATTCCCTTTTGAGACTAGTTAATCTATGCCGGGGTATCAGAAACATCATTTGGTTTAGATCTTATCATATCTTTCACATTAGCTGTGGTTGTTGACAAGCTCTGGGTACCTGTTTTCACTTAAAAGTAAAAGTGGAATGGAGGAAATGTAATTATTCTCAAGCTGCTACTTGTTGCCCAACAGACATTTGAATCACTTTATCATTAACCAGCTTATTGTTAAAGTCTAATAAATAGCCATGGCTTTAGAGATTTTTATGCAAATTCTGATATTAAAAACCGTGGACTTATTTGCCAGTTTCATTTAATAAGTCTCTTTTAAAAATTAAGTTATACAATTTATTTGCTGAAAGGAGGGGAAGATGGGGGTCATTCATGAAATATTGTTTACAATTTAAAAAATGTGTACTAAGAAAAATATCCCAAAACAATTAGAAGTGTAAACGTGAAGGTGACGTACCTGAACACAGCTAACCTTGGTACAAACCACGATGGGCTAATACTACAAATAAAATTATACTGAAACTTAAGGAGAAATGAATTCTATGGAATCAGAGAAGTCTTCTGAGAAGAGGTGGTCTTCGAGGTGGATCCTGAAAGACAAGAAGTAATTTGAAATTTTGTCAAATGTAGGAAAGCCTGATGGTGTGGAAATGCCTGGTAAATCTGGGAGAATGAGGAAGGTTAGAAGGTTAGATTCTTTGAGGCAGAGATGCAGAAGGAGGTGTGGTTTGGGACATACTCCTTTCTCGTAGCTTGACTCTGGTTCTTCAAAGCCAAATCTTTTTTTTTTTTTAATTTTTTTTATATTAAATCATAGCTGTGTACATTAATGCGATCCTGGGTCACCATACACTGGTTTTATACACCATTTGACACATTTTCATCACACTGGTTAACATGGCCTTCCTGGCATTTTCTTAGTTATTGTGTTAAGACATTTGTATTCTACATTTTATTCTTCTTAGTAAAGTATCTCAAAGTCAAATCTTCTAAAGGGGACAGAAATGCAAGACATGCCTGAGTGACAACTGGGGAGGTAGGATGGGAGGGCAAACAGGGCTATGAGAGAAAACTACCAAGCCTGGCCCTGCTCAGGAGGCTACCAGGCATTTCAGGTGACATTGAAACTGTGACCTGGGAGGAGTTATGGCAGGAGGTGAAGTGTGTGTGTGTGTGTGTGTGTGCGCGCGTGTGTGTGTGTGTGTGAGCGCACACGTGTGTATTGGGGGTGTTGATCATCTTCAGCCTTGTATACCATGTGAGGAGCTTGGATTTTATTCTAAGGACACAGAGAAACCATGGAAAGGATTTATGCAGGGACCTGGCATGGTTTGGTTTATGATTTACCAGAACCCCACTAACTGATATACAGATGACAGATCGGAGAGAAAGCAGAGAGACTAGGCCATTGCAACAATTCCCACTGAGAGGTAATGGTGATTTAGACAAGTTGAGAGATATCACGTGTATGAGAAGTATGTGGGCCATTACAAAAGTTCTGAGACACACACAAAAAAATCAAGAAACATAAAATTGGCACGGACAGAAACAAATGAATCTCTCCCAGCAATACCAATAACCCAAGTAGTTGAAACTTACATGGGTGAATTGGAAAGGACGCTGCTGATTGTGATTCCTGGAAGTGAAATAATGGATGTAACACTGCCTGTCTCCAAATTTTCATTGTGAGCTATGTAGAAGCAAGATGATTCACGGAAAGACTGGATGTTAGGTTTAGGCAATGGAGAGGGGGGAACCCAGACTAACACCATTTTGAAGTCCCTTAACTGAAGTTTTAGAGAATTCCTAGAGTTGTGATATTCAGGAAGAGGTTAAAGAAGAAGTTGGAATTCTCTAGCATTTTCAAGGTTCCTATTCTATGTACAAATTATAGGAAAAAAATGAACATGTTAGTTTATTCTGATATTACCAAAATCAGACCTATTTAAATCATAATCTCACTTCTAAAGATCCACCACTTTAAAAAAAAATTTAAAAAAACTAACCTTACTTAAAATCTGAAAGTTGAAACCTTGACAGAAATATAATACTCTGTGGTAGTTTTAGGCTAATTTTTGTAGTTTTCTTATAACACTTTTGAAATTTTTTTTTGTTGATTCTGACAATCTCTTTTTTTTCCTTGTGTTAATGATGAAATATTCATTCTCTGTGATCGTGGTAGATTCAGCTGAACACCTCAAAACTAATTTTTATCAATGGGCCTAATAATTTTTCCTACCAAGGCTCTGACTAGATGTGTAATAAATAGAAAAGAAGACAGTCTTTTTGTATTTCTCAATTTTGCTCTTCATTTGGTGAAATTTATGATTCGAATAATCCCAAAAGGAGTAGAAAAGGAGTCCTACGATTTGAATGTGACAAAGTCACCTGTATAATTGATTATTACCTAAAATCTATTTTTAAGTCTGCCTATTACCATCTTATGGACTAACATTTTTAAACAACCGAGAAGCCAAATATATGTATATATTTTTTTTCAGATTTCAAAATGGAAGTTTTCACAAGTAAATCAGAAGGTCACAGATATTTTTCTCGACTATTGGTGTTTCACCACTTAGAAAAAAGGACTCCTTTTGAAAGATGTATTTTTCAGCGTCTTTCAAAGAAGTTTGGACTTGGGCTCCTTGTGGTGCCCAGGAAGTGAAATGAACCATAAATGAGACACATCAAAAGTAACTTACAAAGAACTTTTTTAATATTAAAATGATGAATCAGAGCTCAAATTAACAAGTAAAGGAGTCCGCCTATAATGAAAATCCTTTTCCAACATAACACTTCATTATAAAGGGAGTTTTTCTATAATAGAAGCAAGTGTAATTACATTTTTATATATAATTAGGACATTATTATCATTTCACCATATCAAAGTTCATTATAAGACATCGCCGATACATTTTTCATAGAGCAAAAATAAAAAGAGAACAGGAGTCCTTCAATTAGACTCATATAAGGACATCCACAGAGACTGAAAGAAGCTGATCAAACAACTTACTTAGCCCAAAAGGGACCAGGTAGAACCCACGTTGCTTTTATGACACAGAAGTTGCTTTTTTTTTTTCATATCTTGAATAATTTCTAATTATAGTTTTCACCGGTTCCTATTCACCCATATGAAATTAAAGGTGCAGCATTCTCAGCTGGAACCCAGCTTCCCCTAACATTTCAAGCTGCTGCACCACAGATCCTCGTTCGTCCTTGACTCCATGTGGAGTTAATTCTTATCGAGCCTGACACAGACACCTGTCAAACAGGAGGGGCTCTACAAACTGTTTACTCATTTTGTAAAAATAACTAAGGTTCCCTTTTTCTCCTGCCTGGGCCCACCACTTTGTAACATCTTTGGAAGATAATTAAAGTAGTTTCTAAACTAGTGACATGTTTTGGAACAGGTTATATAACAGAAATGTTACATAATAGAATACATATATATATATATATATATACACACACAAACACACATATAGAATAGAGTATGTAACAGAAATGTCTAGTCAAACATGGACTATTTGTCACATGTTGGGATTTGTAAGCTGGAGTGCAAATACCTTTTGACTTGTAGAAATTAGCATATTAACATGTTCAAAGTTAATTAAAGCAAGATGCATCTCTTCGGCATTATTTTACATTGACTGTTGCTTTGGGAGTGGCTGGAATGAGGAAGGGAGCGTGATTTGGGAGCTGACTTTTAGTACCCCAGCCTCAGAATTGCTCTTCAACTTATTGAAGACCCCTCCTGAGCAAGACCCCATGAGTCTGTGAGGGGTTCAGCTGAGTTTTAAGATCTTCAGCCTATGCTCTACCTACAGGGGGTGTGGATACAGCCAGAGAAAGATTTCTTTTTAACCCCCTTAATTATAAAGTCAGCACTTGAAGCTGTAAATAGCGTCCACCTTGAACAGACAGTGAAACTGAGACTCACGAATGCCTGAAACTGGAGTCTCTGACTTTGTGGCTGGGATCTTTCGGCTCCACCTCATTCCAACAGCATTTGGTGTGTTTCTCTGCAATTCCCATGATTTAAAAAAATAATTTTAATCTAAATCATTATTGCTACTGCACTAGGTAACTTATTTTTCTTTTAAAGAGCTTTTTGTATCTGGGTTTTGTCTGTTTTGTTTTATGACACGGCTCTCAAACTCCCTACTTATTTTGAAAAGCAGTTAGATGTAAGTAATCTGTATATAAACAAATAAAATACATATAGACTATCTCCAAAACTAATGGTTCAGAAAGTGCTTCAGGATTTCTAGATTTATAATTTTAAATGCCATTTATAATATTAAGCTTATTATTATTAAAATTATAATTAATTGAATTGCTGATGAACAGAATTTAAATAAATAGAGAATTTATGTATGCCAGCTTTGCCAGGGATCTGCAGGTCTTTGGTTTTTGACTCTTCTAGATGCATATAATTTCTTATAATATCCGTAGGTTACATATCAAAATGTGAAGAAGGATTCTAAAGGGTCAGGTCGTGTATAGCAGAGATGGATTTGAAATCATGTTTTGATCACTTAAATCATACCACACTGCTTCTCAAAATAATTGGTAGCCCATAGATATCAAAATCATGATCAACTTGTCTGAACATTCACTTCTTTAATTGTAAGTATAGTGGTTTAGACAAGTTGAGTTGTATTAGAAATTAGCTTGTTTCCCAGCTTTTTAAAACCAAATTCAGTGATCAGTAAATCCTTACCGTATCCACCTTCCTCCCTGTAATCAAAGTTGTTGATGATGATCCCATCACTGTGTTATGGATTAAATCATTATCAAAAAATAGCAGCCAGTATTTCTGTTCTTCTTTTGACTGTTCGTGAATTTTGTTTGCAAATAGAATTTTCTCTGAGAAAAAGTATCTGCTGTGAAAACAGATACTTTCTCTTTTCTCTATCAGACTAAAATATTAAATATTAAAATGATAGTAAAATTAAGAAGATTGCCTCAGTTAATGATTCTTAAAGAAAGAAGGAAAAAAAATCTGTTAAAATGCTTTCTCATTCCTTGCCCTCTAAGTTATCTGGGCAATATGTCACATTTTCCTCCAACTGACCTAAATAAAATCTTTCAGGTATGTAATTCAAATAGAACAAGTTAGAAGTCCATAAACTATCTCCTTTTCTTTTTAGCTAAAATAAAAACCATAGTCTGGTTAAAACAATCTACAGATGGTGAGTTAATCAATTATGGGATTAATTTTATTAAAACTTTTTTTATTGTCATATGATCAAACTGTGTAACTCCTGTCCTATCTCAGAGTCATGAAATACTTTGATAGAAAATGAATGAGTTTATGTTGTGGACAATACTGTCAGTAGCCGTGTCTGTGTGCTGGGCAGCTGAAGTTTTGAGATCATTTCAAACACAGCTCCCTCAGCAGTGAGGAGCTTCTGCGTGAATTTGTATCTGGTTATAATTGGTTTTGCATTTGATTTTTTGATATTTATGTGCTCTTTGTACATCCATATACGTTTGTATATATATATATATATATATATATATATATATATATATATATAAACTCCTTTTGACTGTAGGCCTTTTGAGGGAAGAAAGCTTATTTTTCATTTTATTTATACCTTTTCACCATACTGGCAAAGGGCTCTGCCTACCACGGGGCTTCAGTAAATATTACTGACTTGTTTTCTAACTGACGATCAGGGTTACATTATGGTTTTTCTACTTATTCGTTTTATCTCAGTTCTGTGGTTCTGCTATCTCTTAAATAAGCTGAAAACATCTTCCTTTAAAGAACATGTGAATGCTGGTGGGGAAACTCGGGGCAGAAGGGCGACAATGTACTATCGTGTCCCCGCTGCATTTTGAGAAATACATCCTAAGGTTTCAGACGACTTCCTAAGTTAAGTGTCAAGTATGTGCTCCTTATTTACAGAAGAGGCATTTTTTCACAAATCAAAGAAAGTATAGCTTTTTCCACTTTGCTTTCCGAGTACGTGGCTGGTGAGGCACCCCTTTTAGCCTATCGAAGGACTGATCAGACGTTCAGAGTCTGAAGTTACACGGATTCATATTTAATTATGTTGGCCAATTATTTTGCTAGACTCACAGAAGGGGGAAGATGGTGACATGGCAGAGAATTCCCAGACCACATAAACTATTGCTATCCCTCCTAGCCATCATTCTCACTCTATCTGCATATTCTTGTACTTTTTTTTTTAAAGTGAAACTTTCATCTGTGAAAAGAATACTGTTAAAGAGCAACAGAAGGCAGCTGCATTTGGAAGTGAGCAGTATACTGGAAATGCTTGCATTTTAGAAATGTATTTTTTCTTCTCTAGAAGGAAAAACTCTTGATCTCACCCTGTTTGCAGTAAAAAACTCTAGACATGTACTGAATCTCAGAGTCAAAGTACTCTTATTTGACAATGTGAATGTTACTTTCTTTGCATTACTATTATTATTATTGCTTAACACTTCATTGCAGCAATCATCTGATTTTTTTTTTTCTGAATGTATTTGTCTTCATTACTTCTTTGCGAGGTTTTTGTTTCTGGTCCCTATCTTAAACATTGTTATTTTTGTTAAATTTTAAGCCTTTTTAATTTTGTGAAGGCAAAAAGTGGAAGCCTAATGAACACATGTATATGTGAAAAAAGAAAAAAAAAGCTCTAGACATGTTTTTACAACGTTGACTCCAAATTGGACTGATTTATTACATTTGAAAATTGAAGCTCTGCTCTTTTTAACCGTTAGCTCCTTGAGGTTAACAGTAATTATTATTTTTTCACAAAAATATGTGTGTTATATTTGTATTTTTTCCTAAGTTGTGGCTTTAGTCATCAGTAGTTAAGATAAAATTAAAGGGAGGTTTGTGCAACATTTAATGGGGTGACCAATTCTCTATGCGATATGCTATTTTCTTGTACAGGAAAATAGAAATTCTGTGAATGATAAATTTAAGTATCTAAATCTATTCCCTTTATTCGTGTTTCTGGCCCTAAGTAAAGGGCCATTTATAAAAGGCTGAGACGATTTTGTTTTAAGATTTTATTTATGCTTTCATGATTATCAACACAGAGTAAATCCTAACGTAATGCTCCAGCTGAACCTCTAAATTCGTATTTCTACTTGAGAAAATTAAGCAGGTGATGGTGAACTATCATTCACTGCAGTAGGCCGTTTTATTTAGCGATACAACCAAAGAAATACACTTAAAATTCTTTTTCTTCTGTGAGAGTTACTCTTAAAAAATCTTTCTCCCTGACTCTCTCCACAAAGCTATATAGGAAATATACAATGTGCACCTTCACCACGCTGTCTGTTTGTGCTTTTTTTTCAGACAGACGCTTAAGGACCGGCCACAATGCTAATAGCTGCTTTCATAGAGCCCCCAGCCTGGCAGTGAAGCTCTCGAGAAGAGCAGTACTATGAGGTTAATGTTTTCTTCCAAAGCAATTCTTCCAAAAGCAACATGAGCTTGTTTTCCCCTCATTTTCCTCCAGAGCAGTTGCTTTCCCTGGAAGCCTTGCCCCCGGGTTGAAACAGTGAAGCTGCAGTGGTTCTGAGGGGACAGAACCCCCAGCTCTGGGAGAAGGTGCAGGGCCCACTCTGAGGCTGTGAGTTTGCATCTCAAGGGCAGCTTGGACAGCTGTCATGGCCAGCTCATCTCTTGTCTTTTCTGACCTCCTCCGACCTCATTTCATCCATAAGTAATGTCTCCAGTTTCATCCAGAGGGCGATCCTCCCTCTCTGATAAAGTGATTATTAGGGTCCTGCAGCTGACCAGTTGGCCAGATGAGCCTGAAGAGCAATCTTGCCCAGACGCTCCCAGCCCTAACAGATGGCTGCCTCAGTCCTGTTTAAAGGCACCGTGTGCTTGTTCTTTTAGACCCCTGTACGTCTGTACCAGCCAAGTTGAGTGCAGGAGAAGGTCCAAACAGTAAGGCCGAGATGAAGCCTAAACACAGAAATAACAAGATAGTAAAAAAATGAACAGACACTGTGCAGAGTTGGGGGTGGGGGTGGGGATAGGTGGATTTGTGATGTTGTCCAGGAAATAATCTTTTCCGTTCATTCTAGTTTTTAAATCATAAACCCAGAGCCCCCTTCTCCCACCCAGTTCCTATGTGTGATTAAGGAAAGGCCCCCCTCAAGTTGTATGCACATCCTGGACGTCAATGGCAGGGCATCACGGAGTGTCCTGGGGCAGGGCTCACCTGCTGAATTGTCCCTGTTGGCACGTTTGGCTCAAGAGCTTGCCACCCCTAACGAGCACGAGGACTGGAGAGTCCATCCCTGAGGCATACCTGCTGTGGGACCATATATTCATGCTGTGTGTGTCACTGGGGGGCTGGCTACCAGCATCATAGACGACTCCTTAATAACATATACTCGGTTTATATCTATGCAGGAGTGGACACTGCTTTCCAAATAGCACAAGAGGGTAGCTTTGCCACTGCTTATGATCAATGGATCACTTCTCTCTATAAAGTGGTCTTTATACTCTAGCAACAATTTTTGTTGATTATTTTATTTTATATTAGCAATTATTTTTAACAGACATGCTGCTTTTCTCCCATCTGTGGGGAGGTTTTCCTTCCAGTTTTGTCACTCGTCCTGATTGACCTGTTTGTTCACTCATTCAGATATCATGGAGTGTGTGTTGTCATCAATACTCTATTAGTGACACAGAACACTGACTGTCTTCACAAAGCTCCCAGTGTAAGAGAGAAGAATGAGCTTTCTTTTATATGTCTTATTAGATGCTATGAACTGAGTTCCTTTTACTCAAAAAAGAAGCCTGGGATTCTCAGCCTGTTACCCTGGAACTGCTCACCCCAGTTTAGAGAGTCGTGAACAGGTAGGGGAATGAGGTGGCCTTGATTCAGCTCATCTAAGTCCCTCAACAGTGTCATCCCAGTGTCAACCACTGTCATCCCAGTCTGGATTGCTACACATGTCCTCAATGGTACACAATACCATGTCCTAAATTGTATCAGTTTTTCCCAGAGGGCCTAATGTCTCTTTCATATAGAGTCAGAATTACTGTAGAAAGGACATATGATCGTCATCCTTCCCCTTGTCTGGAAGCTTCTGATTGGCTCCCTTTTGCCTGTGAATGCTGAAGGTCTGAGATTGGCCTGTGAAGCTCTGTAGGATCTGCTCCAGATCCACTTCCCTTGTCCCTTCGCCTCCCACCCTGTACACACCCAACCCCCCAAACACACGTAGCCTAAGCCCCAGCCACACTGACATCCTCGCCACTGCCCAGTGCTGCTCATCCATGACTTCAAGCCTCTGCATCATCTTTGTCCGGTGGGAAACTTCTACCCACGCATTAATAATACAGGCCCAGTCTTGACACTTCTGACCTGAAAGGCAGGGCTATTCCCTCCCACAGATCCACAGCACTTCTTCATTCCTCCAAAATAAATGACAATATAGGTTTTCTGCTTATGGATGTCCTCTCCAGTAGACTGAGTCCTTTGAAGAAAGGGTTTGGGTCTGACTCACACTCATATCCTGGGGACCTAGGAAATCTCTGGCATGGAACAGCATGCTAATAAATGCTTCTTCACTGAATGAACACATGAAAGAGAGATGAATTGTACCTGCCCCTCCATGCATTGTTGAAAAGAGCTCCATAATAAGAGTCATTGCATGGGTGTTTCCGGGGTGATTATGTAACTACCTCTGGCACACACCGTGTTCAGTATCTGGAAGAAGAGGATCACAAAAACATCAACCCTGATTTCTCACAGCTCCCCCATTTTTTGCATTTGGGTCAAGCCTCTCTGTGCAGAGCCCCAGGCAGTCTTTATTTTCCCCATGATTATTTTCCTTGGGCTTCGAAGAAACACAGCAATGCCATTTGGGTGATTGTTTCTCTGTGATGCCAAGATGTTTCAGAACAATGTTATGATGGCTGGTCGCATCTACTACCACTGAGACAAGCCCAGAAGTTAAATTATGAAGTAAACGTAAGCTTTGAAGAAATTTTTATTTAATCTGTATTCCCCTGTTTCATCAGCACATCCATCCAGCACAATCTGCATCATTATTAGCCACATCAACTTGCTTTAAAAAAAAAAAAAAAAAAAAGAGTAAAAAGTAAGACATCTGTGTTATAACATTAATATATTCAAAGGTTTTTACTTTCATCTTGCAGGCATTAACAGTGTATAAATGCAATGTAAGCGCAACTTACATCAGCACTAAGTTAGCAGAAGAAAAATGTACTTAAGAGCATAAAGAAAGAAGGGGGCTTACAAGAAAAAAAGAGAGAAAGGAAAGGTATGTTTGTGCGGAGGGGACAACCAAGAGGGGCATTATGTAAAAAAGCAGTTTTATCCATAAATAGAGTATTTTGCCTATTACTCTTACATAGCTTTATTTCTAATTGCTAGCACAATTTCTGAGGCACTGAGGCAACCCTCAAGCGCTGTGCTGAAGGTGTGTTTTGCCGCTATGCCCTCTGGCTTGGCTGCCAGCCTATTCCCTCAGATCAGAGCCAGAAGGCAGACTGTTTTCGAATACCGATCACCTCACCCAGACCTAATCCTTTGAGTTCTCTTTGGCATCTATTCCTTCTGCCAGTTTCCTCTTCTGTTCCTCTCTTTTCTTCTGAAGTTGACAACAAAGACATCCTCAGGGCCCTCCTTGATGTGAGACCACTCTTGATGTTATTACAGTGTGGTTTTTTTTTTTTTTTTTGTACCCTAAAGTTGTGCTACTTTTATATTCAGCTAGCACAATATTTGCACACCAGAAGATAAAGAAAATGTGAATATGTTATACAGAGCGATCGTTTCTTTTTAATTTGTTCCCCTCAGTGTTTTTTGATGTACACCTTTTCCTTCCCTGTCACTCATCTCCATACCTGATCAAGAACCCGAAGGTCTCTCTTTACAGACGATGCTCCTTCTAATACCTTAAATTGGCCTGGCCTGCCGCTTTTAATTTTAAAAATATGGCTGTACAGAATATGGATGAATATGGAATTTCTATGAAGCACAAAACTTTTGAACGGTTCCTGTCCTCTGTGATAGTGAGTTTTAAAAGGGAAATCTCCAAAGAGCTAATTAGTAGACAAGTAGAGCTGAGCCTGAACAAAGCTGAAAAGATAGCAGATAACTAAAAGGACCTGGCCATAGCTGACAAAAATCAAAGCCCTGACAGAGAGCTGGCAGTAACCTTGGGCTGCTAACTGACAGGGACAATAAAAAAAAAAAAAAAAAAAAAACCTCTGAACCTGGCGGAGAGTGACAGCCCTACTCCCGGCTCTCTGAAGAGCACGATGTCTCCACCACAAGAAGCGGTGATCTTCCAGTAGCAAAACCAAAGGCTTTTGCTGTCCACCCCAACTCTGAAAGATGTGAGCTGCTCCCATCACCACTGCTGGAGGAGGGGGGCGGGGCTAGGCGCTTGGGGAAGTTCCTTGACAAGTTCCAGGCCCGTGGTTAACTTGACAGTGAGAGATGTGGTTCTGGAGTGGCGGGAAGAAGTTGGGGCAGCCACGGAGGAGAAGGAGTGAGCCTGCTGTTGGCAGCTCAGGGAGACCAGCCTCGGCAAGAAAAGTGCAGGGAAAACCTGGTTAGAAAAAGCCCAGGCCAGTCAGGACCCACAACCAATGAACCATGCTTGGAAAGGAAAGGAGTAGTTTTTGAAAGAAACTTGAGGCATGCACAGAAATAAGGAAGACAGGAGTCAAGGAAAAGAGCAAGCAGCAAGGGCAATAAACATCTGCAAGGAGCGAATTATTGGTGTGGAGCAGAAATCTACATTTTAAAACTACTAGAAGAGAGAGGAAATGATGGTAAAAGAAAAAAAAAAAAACTCTTTAATTCATCACCAAGAGAAAGTTCTGGAAGTTCCTCTAAAACTTGTGTGAGGTTTAGGCACGAGTGAGCCATATTCTAAAATCTTGAGGGTAATAAAGGTCATGAGAGGTTAAAAAAAAAACAAAAAACTTCTGTTTACTGAGTGATCTTAAAGTTTCCGTGTTTGTGATGCCTCATTATTTATTTCTGGACATCTGAACAGTCCTATTCAGCAAAGAAGCCAAGTTCTAACAAAGTATGCTATGAGGGTGAACTTGAATGCCAGCATTTAAAAAGCTTTCTGCTTTGAACCCAAATGCTAATAACATTTATGAGGTGGATTTTATTATCTGAATAAGGTCTTAGTTCCACACAAGTTCTACTGGTTCTATATTTATCCCTGCCCGTGATGCTAAATACTTACTGACATTTTAGCACTTGGAGATAGGATCAGTGATTGCAGACTCCAGGGATATAACCTCAGAGGGAAACAAGCAGTAAAACCAGTGAAAGCTTTACAAGTAGAAACCTGAGAGATTTTTCTTTTTTAAAGAAGGGCATATAAACATGCTTAAATTCAAGGAGAATGCCTCTCAATTTTTTTGCTCAGACTCCAGCGCTGACAATTACTGTATGCCACAGCAGAGGGGGAATAAAAAGAAGACTATATTTACTCATCATCATAAGAGTGTTATCCAACCCACCCTGTACCACAATCCTTAGGTCTGCAAAGAACACTTTTGGTGAGTTAAAAAGCTTGGCCTGACTCAGAATGAGTCTGATTTTATATATATGTCTAAATCTGAACAAGAATGACAAATAATTGAGAAAGGTCTCTCTGAGTCAAGCAAATATTTGAAGATTTGGCTCATGGAAAAATCTGCTCCACAGTAAACTTGGGATAAACAAATAATTTTCTCTTTTGATTTGGGTTGAGATTCAACATCCATATTGGGAAAACAAATGTACATCAGATGACTGTGTTTTTTAATATATCTGCTCATATTTAGAGCTGAGTATACATGTATAATGTAAAACAATCTTTTTAAAAAGCAAATAACCTATAAGCTATTATAAAACACAACCTAGCATAAATTCAGTTTGGGTTCCTCTTATTATAATTCACATTTACAGGAAAAATGTGAAAAAGGCTTCCTGATTCATACTCTAAGGTGATGCTAGGAGAATAAGTTGTCAATTATTTTCCCTAGTAATGAAACACGGTTTTGGTGAGCCCTCTGCAGAGCTAAGCCAAACATTTTCATCCTTCATCAGTAGCATATATTTGTAGTGCCTGGCCAGGATTCAGAATAAGAAGAAGAAGAACTGGAAGGGTTTTTAGTTCCTTATTGTACAGATGAGGTTCCCAAGACCCAACAAAATTGAAAAACTGAAACTCTGTGGCTAAGCTAGAAGCAGCCCCAGGCCTGACTCTTTCCACAGACCTCTCACTATTAACAAGCCAAACAGCCAAACTAGCTGAGCCCAAACTCACTTATTTGTGGGCTTTAGTGTAAATCAATTACTGCTTTGACTCTAGGTTAACCCAGGCTGTCCAAATACATGCCTGAGGGCTCTGAAGACCATCTCCAGGCAGCGTGTCTTCCTACTGAAACACCTCCTCTTCCCCTTTCCTCCGGAAGTGGCTTCTGTTGTCATTTTCTTCTGCCTTTTCTCTTTCATTTGCCTTCACAAGGTCTATCAGTTTGAGAAAACAAAGCAAGAGCTGGTTATTGGTTTCTCCTCTAGCACCTGCCGTGGAGTCTGGCACACACACAATGATAACTGGCTTACAGGAGGTTTTCAAAAATAACTGTTTTCAAAAAGTGGAGGAACCAGTGGTTTTGAGTTCTCGGCTAAAAAACAAAGAGTGGCCCACATGAGTTTTAAAAATAACTCTTTATCTGAATCTTCATTGGACTTGTGCAGATGACTCTAGCAGGCTGTTTCCTCATTCAACTTCCACTGGTGGTTACTGTGTACATCCCTGATTGACCCACGCGTGTATGTCTGACTTACCAATGAAAACTTCTCCTAAATTTGATTGATTAATGTAAACGCTTTAATCCTTACTCTCTGAACATATATATACATTAGTTTGCATACCTAAATGATTTTCCCTTTGTGGTTCTCTGTGATAAAACCTTGAAATACATCATAATAAAATAGAAGAGAGAGTTGAACACACACTGTGTTCTGAACATAGATGACATGTGCTTCATTTTTTTCTGAGTGTCTTCCATGGGAACTTGGAATCAGAATGCATTATATGCTTCTCATTCTTTTTCAGTCATCCATCTCTTGGCCTTTTTAGTAGACATCTTTGTGGTAGTACCACATATATCGCTATAACACAAAACCATAGAAAAGACCACATTTTCCCAGTCTCTGCACATTGCAATTACCTCATCTCAACATTGAATTTCTTTTTAATTTTCCCTTAGAATAGAAAACAACAAAATTTTTTTTCTAAAGGACAATATGAATTTTTTAAAAAGAAAAATTGGCTAGAGTAGTGAATGCTATGCACTTACCCTGCAATAATTTAATATTCTTTAGGAAAATCATCAGGAGATATCAGTGTATTAAATGCCAAGACATCTATAAGAAATGGCAGAAAAAACATTCAGTATCTTTCTGTTGGTATGAAGGGTCACTCTGGATCAAGCTTTGCCCTAATGCAACCTCTTTTTATTATTTTTATTGTAGAAGAATAAATAATCCCTTCCTTCCTTCCCTCCTTCCCTCCCTTCTTTCCCTCCCTCTTTTTCTTTTGTCCTAATATGTAATTTGAAAGTATGGAAAAATAATGGGGAAAATGATGTTTGTGATCCTTTTGAATATATTTCATTAATGACATTTTTTGTTTGTTTTGAAAAAATTTACTTAAAGTAGTTTTGAAAAAGCTCATTTCCTTCAGTGGGTTTACTCATTTAAGTGCATTGTAGAATTATAAACTAAAATTTCCTATGTCACTTACATTGGAGTAAGAAATATTAGATGGGAACTTTTCTTTATATATATAAATATTTGTATAGTATGTAAATATATTATAATGCATTGATATATAATATATAAGTAAGATTATCATATATTCATATATAAATAAAATATATATACACATATAATATGAATGAGGGCTTCTACATTTCTACAAATGGAATAAGTAAAAATTATCTGTAAAGGTGATGCTTATAAGGCCAATATTTGTAGATTTACCTTAACTAATCATATTCTAAAAATTATTTTGCTTTCTTTTGTGATGAATGTTGTTTCTTCCAGAAATAAATAATAGGCAAGAATGATCTTTTATGTTTATTTTTCTTACTCAGTTTTATAGTGTTCTGCTTTGTAGAAGAGAATAAAGAAAAAAAGAATTGAATATAAAGTGAATCTACTCGATCAAATTAACTTCAAAACACACGTTGAAATCAACAAGTTGAATTCAATTAAATGCTATTTTAAAAAAAAATTGTTAATGATTTTCTCCCCAAATAAATGGAGACCAAATTATTCTTTTTATTCCACCTCAGCTGTTTCAATGCCACTGAAAGAGACTAAAAGGCAATGTACAGAAAAGTTATCTAGAAAATTTATCCCTCAAAGTCACAAAAGGTGAAAATTTAGAATATTTAACTTTAAAAAATTCTTATTTTTAGAGCATTTGTGGAAACTATTGCTTTGGGGTATTTTCAATTAATTGCATTAAATAGCCAGTTACCTCCTTTTTCTTTCTGATTTATGTTGAGAGTAAATGGGGGGGATCTCATCTATGCAGTCCAAAATTGTTAAAAAAAAATCCCCATCAAATACGAATATTTTTAATTGAGTTAAGTGAATAACTCTCTTACAACAAGGGGAAAATATTTATCTTCTCAAACAGAGATTTGTGTGTTCTCAACCATTGTTAAAATTATGTAGACACGACCTATATGGATTTGCTTCACTACATGGTTCCGTGTTTAAACTGAGCATAATAGTACTTCTGGTTTTGGCTCCTGTTTACCAACTTTATCTCTCAGTAATGTGCTGGAAAAAGTGGATTCACAAATAAATACTATCATGACTTTTCTTGAAATGTTTATTTGTTAGCTAATATTTAGTATTGCCATTGGTTTATGAGGCATGCTATGGAATATGTTAAAATGTATGCACCTACAGTGATAATCAAAATATTTAACAACTAATATAGACAGTAACCAATCAGAGTGAATGCCTAATGGATATGTGATTAGTAAGGAAGCTAACCATAAGTAATTGCTTATATACCAAATGAATATCAGCCCTGTATACACAAACTTCCAAAAATGAACCCATTAAGGAAAACATAGTATATATCAACAGCAAACATGTGTTGAATTCTGTTTGACGTACTCACATGTGTGACTATGCCCACACATACGTATAGATGTGGATAGATATGAATAGATCTATTACATGGAGAGAAAAATTGACTCCAACTTCCAAAACAGTTCTTCAAAATATATCATTTCAAAACACATCACTGCAATGTCATAAATGGCATTTAGAACAATCCAGAAATAGTGTACACTGGCAGTGAAAAATTCGATGTATTCCCTTAGGTAAAGGTTACCTTTACAATTTGAAAAAACATTAATTGTGCTCATAATGCAGCTTTTATTTTAGACCTTTACAGTTTAAAATATATTAAATTTCTACATCTCCATGTAGGTGGGATTAAGAATAAAAAAATGTATAAACTAAAGAACTGTGGAAAGATCTTCTTATCTAACCTACTTTGCCTTTGTAGGCTTCTCTTTTCTCACTCATTTCTAAAACATGGTTGTCAATATATAGTATGTCTCTAGTAATACACACACTTTAACAATAGAAGGTAGCCAGATACTGCTTGCAATAATTACATTAAATTTCTCCTAAGTTTTCCCAACTTCTCAAAGTATACAAATTATCACTTTAAAAAATTCCCTGCAAGATTACTGATTTTATAGCAAATACAAAGAATTTTGGTGTTTAACTTTAGAACTATACATTAAGAATTACATTTTGAAATCTGTGGTAACAATTTTCATGTTAAAGTGCTTAAAGTTTGTACATATTTGCTTCTTGATGGTTATTTTCCAATTTTATGGATGGCAAAAGTATAGAATAAGTGTTAGCAAAGTTTAAAACTCAAGAGTTAAGTCCAAGATTTCCTGATTTCTGGTTTAATTCATGAGGCCCATACTGGGAAACACATTGCTTCCTCTTTTTCATAAACAATTACAAAATAATACCTAGTATTAAATATAAAGAATTAAAAATTTTTTTAATTATAAAAATTTCCAGCTTAATAGCCTATTGCCTTTTCATATACTTACTTCAGAGTTATCTTTTCTAAGTGGAGATTAATATACTAGACTTTTCTAAAGGTAATTCTTTTCTATGTTTGATGATTGCATCAAATGATGCATACATCACAAATTTGATTATCACAGACTTGATTAATTTTGCTAATAGTAAACACCAACAATGAGTGCACGCAGCCCTGGGTTGAAAGCATTGTAAAAGCCAGCAGCTGTTCTATGTAAGGGGCTAATTATTTATAAATGAGTGTTTAATTCAAGAGCAACTCAAAGCACATTTCATTTAAACAGCAAAGAAATTGATGTGACACACTCAATGTATCGCTTACGAATTTGCTAATTGACCTTACAAAGTCTACGAATGATGAGCGAGTGTGCGCCACTCTCCATTGATCCTACCACCTTCTTTAAATTTTATACATTATTTTAAAGAAGTAGCGTCTAATTGTACTTGGTTTCTCAAACATTCTAAGACAGGCAACATTGAGCCATTTGCAAAGCCACGGAGGCCAATCTGTATTGCACTGTCCTCTGTTAGTACTCAGCTCCCTGAGAACGGACAGCATTTCCATCTTCCTCATCGTACTGGACATCTATCCCAGTGCCTAGCACATAGTTGGCAATCAAAGAATATGCCTTAGATAAATGAATGAATGATAGAAGCCTGTGGCTCAGTGAGTAGGGCACTGGCCCCATATACCGAGGGTGGTGGGTTCAAACCCAGCCCCAGCCAAACTACAACAAAAAAATAGCCAGGCGTTGTGGTGGGCGCCTGTGGTCCCAGCTACTTGGGAGGCTGAGGCAAGAGAATTGCCTAAGCCCAGAAGTTGGAGGTTGCTGTGAGCTGTGACACCACAGCATTCTACTGAGGGTGATAAAGTGAGACTCTGTCTCTAAAAAAAAAAAGAAAGAAAGAAAGAAAAAAGAAATAGAACAACTGTATATCCAACTGATCTCTAATCATGTCATATGTAGATAATTGGGTGGATACTTTCTTACAATTTCCACTTTTTCATTTATTTTGTCTTTCATTTGAGTTATAACATAATATCTTACACATGGTGAGGTGAGACCCTTAGAGGGTTGAATCTTCCAGACTGATGTACTGTGACCAGATTAATGATTTGACCATTTAGAGAAAAGAACATACTTTTGAATCAGATAGACTTAGGCTTGTATCCCAAGATACTTAAAGCTCTGACCCCAGATTCTTTCTCTTTAAAATACTCCCCTTGAAGAGTTGTTTTATTAGATGAGAAAATTAATATAAATTCTCTAGCATCGTGCTCAATATCATATAATAGATCTGGATTACATATCAGCTCTTTCCCTTTCCTTTGTAGCTGTACATACACAATTATTAAATTCAGCGAAATTATGTAAGTACTTACGGGAATTTATCCCTTATGCAATGGGAAACCATTGAAAAGTTTACATAGTGGCTGAAAAGCAATTTTTTTAAAGTTCACTTTCGATGTCTTGAATAACTGGCAAGAGTTGAGAATTGGAGTGAAAGAATATTTAACAACACATTAAAATATTAGCTTTCTCTTTCAATTCACTGTAACTGGTGATTTATGTTTCATTTTGCTTCTTTCTCATACAACTTTGGAAGGCCTATCCTTTTGCTTATTTGATCTCATCTCTTTATAAAACATATAAACTGGCTTTTTCCCTAGATGGAGTCTTCATCCAAATTAAGCATAGACACACAGACGTAGATTCATAGAAAGAACAGAAGTGGTTAAAGGAAATCAACAGTAAACCCAATGGGCCATATTAACCCCACATTAAATCCACCTGAGCTGCACTCGCCTCTTGACAGGGTAATTGTGAGGGCGGGTAGTGAGTCTGAAGGGTAAAGTGATTGCACAGATGGTGGGAGGGTGGGAGACAGGTGTTTGAATAGGCACAACCTTCCCACTAGGTCTGTCCAACTCAATGATTCTTAATATGTTTCTCTTGCCCCACAAGTTCCATTTTATTATATTGATTTTGCAGATGGCCACTGAATAAACAGATACAAATGACAGTAAAGTGCCTTTAAATATTAAACATGACATTGACATGGGCTGATACAGCCTTTGAAGAGATAGTTGTGTATATGGTGTCCTTTTGTGATGAAAACCCCTAAGTGTTCAATGCCATTAGTGGTCATGGATTCTAAAAGCTACGAGCAGGTTTACTGCCAGAAGAGAATTACTCAATCATAAGAATTATATCTGATCATTTATGTTACAATTAACAGTGCGTTCTCTCTCCTGTCACCACTAGAAACAAACATGCAGTTTGTAGGTCAGCTCATGTCAATAGTTTTAAAATAATATTTAAAAATATAGCAAGACAAGAAGCTCCATCATGCTGAATCTGGCCCAGTCAGAGACTACTCCAACCTAACCGACAACATTTGGTCAAAAGTCCTTGACACAATATCCCAAGATGTTTGACATCCGCCACTGTGCTGAGAAATATAGATTTGGGGCCCTGTTGTTTCAGAATAACCATAAGGGAGAGGTGACTCATCTAAAGAGGACTATAACTGTGCCCAAAACTACAGCTGGAGAGGAAAATAGGAGGCCTGCTGTGGAGAAAGTGTGCCAAATGAGTAGAGAACCAAAGGTCCTAATTGTCTGTTTATTTTATACGAGGTGCTAGAAATGCTTTTCTAACCACATTCTGTCTTCAGGGAGACTTAACTTCTGTAAATTCTCAGCTTACGGCAGCCAGATGGAAAGGTTTTGAATGCTGAGCATTACATTACTTTCACTGGTGACAAGGCGACCCACAGGCTTACTGTCTCCATCCTCAATAGCAGTGCTCAAGTACCCAGCCCAGTCAGAATGATGACCACCGGGAGGAGGAGAGGGCTTCTCTCTCCTTTCTGCAAATGAACTTATAGACAGTGTTGAATGTGCTCTACTGAGGCAGACTCCTTGAGCTTATAAACGAACAAGTCTAGGATGTTGGAAATGAGAATTTCATTTACTATTTGCTCAACATATCAACTGCTTGTCATGTGATAGGCCCCATGGCAGCACTGGGGAAGGAGTGAGGGGCAAGATGGACATGGCCCCTGTCTTCATAGGACTCACACCAATGGAGGTGGGGGTCATAGACAGCACACAATTACATAAGCAAGCATTAAAGTGTAATTACATGAACTGATGCACATATAGAAGTAATATATGCAGTGAGCACATGTAGCAGGGTGACCTGGCCTAGGTTTGGGAATTGGGAAAGCTTCTCTGTGGAAAAAAGCAGTCACACTGAGATAGGAAAGTGAGTTTTGGTTAGCCAGATGAATGACAGGGAAGAGTTCTAGTCCTGGGGCAGAATAAACACAAAGCCTCTGGACTGGGAAAAAGTTTGCATGTCAGAGGAGAAAATTGAAGTCATCACAGTTGAACACAATGATTAGATACACTGGGGTGAAATTATGTAAGTCCTTATAGGAATTTATCCCTTATGTGATGGGAAGCTATTGAAAAGTTTACATGCTGAAGAGCAATACTTTTTAAAGTTCACTGTAGATGTCTTGAAAAACTGGCAAGATCAAAGTTGGAGGTGGGAAGAGGGGTTAAGAGTCTATGGTGGGAAGAAGAGCTAAGAGACTATCCTAATGGTTCCTGGAAGAGATGGTGGTGACTTGGGACAGGGTGTGTCAGGGAGGATGGAGAGAGATGCAGGCCCGTGTGAGAATTGGCTTTTGCCCAAGCTCTACCCGGGCCATGTCGTTTTTCACAACTAATTCAGCCAAAGTATTTAACTCATATCTTCTTTCCTGGGAAAGAATTGCTTCTATTTTAAATGTGTGCAACAATACTTATATTCTCAAGAATAATTCTTAACACCAGGCACCATTGGGAAGATTCCAATAGTGTAAGGTTACTGCATGTATTGGATGGGAATAGATTAAAAGCGAAGCTGTGCGGTATCACTTGTAACCCCCTGAATTATAAGATTACAATTTAATAAGATTAAGTGAAATTTAGGCATATCATAAATAATTTAAGCCAGCAGCATTATAAATGGACATGTATTTTCTTTAGACCATCAATCCTTCCTTATCTATGTAACTAACAAAGGCTACTCCATGTCTTTATCCCATTGTCCCCTGTCTCCTTCTCCTAGCTGTCCCTTCCCTGTTTGGTAGAATGTTCTAGAATGTTCAGCATTTCCACTTTTCTGCTATGCTAATTCTTCTGCTCTCTGATTTTTCTCTTGTGTTTCTTCCCCTTTTCCTGTTTATTTGAATACTTTCCTCTTTTTCTCTCACATTTACCTTCAACCTGTTTCTTCTGAGGGTACACACTACACTGATTTCTTGCCCTCTCCTGTTCTTTACTCTTTTTTCTGTTCTATGCTCACTGATGATTTCTCTGGGGAAAGTCTACAACTTTTCGTAGAAGGGAGGGAAGCTCAATTTCCAACTTACCCCATCAGGAATGACGCCTGTGTCTTTAATGAAGTCAGAAGAAAATGATGATTGAATGAGCCAGAGAGCACAAACCCTTCATCTGGGGAACAAAATATGTGATATTACAAGGGATTTATTGAAGATCCATTGGTACCAAGTTTTTTTGTTAAGGAGATCAACTTTGATACTTGAATTCCACCACTGAAGCTATTCTTTAAAATGTAGGCATTTGTTCCTAGATAGGGGATAAATATTGGCACATATTCTATATACTAATATCATCACACACAGAGAAAATTGTGAAGTAATCACACAGTCAACATGAGATCAGTAATCATAGAATTTTAGAACTGGATGAAAGGTTAAAAAAATTGAATAACATGTTAGTTTGAAAGAGTAATTAGGCATCATCTACCAGGAGGAAGCCTCATGGCTATGACATTGAGGACAGGTTTATTTTCATGAGAAGAAGAGGAAATAACAACTTGAAGGGAATAGAGGATGACTTGGCCCATGGGAAAAAGACTTCCAGGAAGAATCCACCAGCATGTGACACAGCAAAGAATTCAAGTGACACTCCCATTGTATCTGGGCATACAGGTGTGCTGGACCAGGGGTTTGCAGCTTTGACAGCAGAAACTGTTCATGGTCTGATGAACTTTAGCAGCCGAATCCCTAAAGATATAGAAAAAGGATCATGAAGGCTGGAAGTCATTTATGTATTCATTCATTTAACAGTTATTAAGCCCTTCCTATGTGCTAGGCACTGTTCCTGCAATAAGAGTGTAGTAGTGAACAAAACAAAGTCTCATCCTTAATGACCTTATATTCTTTTGCAGGAGACAGATAATAAGCTCCAAACAAGTAAATACACTACTTTACTACTACCATGACTACTACTATGCTCTTACATCATGCTTGCAACTGGCCAGGGATTGTTCTTAATATTCTACATATATTAACTCCTTTGGTACATATACTACCCTCTTCTAAGGTAGATATTATCATAATTCCCATTTTACAGATGAGGCACAAATAAGAGAAGTGCTTTGCTCAAGGTCACATGGCCCCATAGAGATAAATGCCATGAAGAAAAGGAAAGGTCCACACACACTGTCTACAGATAGGGCCACTGGGGGTGTTGTAATTTAGAGAGCAACAACATGTTCTTTGGAATCTGAGTTCTTGGGTTAATATGCTACAACCAACTCTGTGACATTAGGCAATTACATCATTTATTTTGGACCTCAGATTTTTCACCTATAAAATGGGGATGATAAAACTTAGTTAAAGGAATTTCTGCAAGCATAAAATAAGATTAAATTATGTAATATTGTAAAGGGTTAGTGCAGTTCTGGTGTGTGTGTGTGTGTGTGTTTGTATACACATATGTATATATATGTCAAAATAAATAATAGGGCTTGAAGTTCAGCAACAGCGAAAACAAAGTGAATTGCTCATGGGTGAATGTTTCTGAGAACAAAAAATACTTGTGCTTTCTCAAGAATTTAGTAATGCAGAGGACTAAGAAGGAATGAACATAAGGCAGACCTTTCCAAGAGAAATGGAGTCTTCCAAGAAACCATCATTTTCAACAGGCGGGGGGTGGGGGGGGGTTGGCAGAGGCTCCCTGTGGAGCTCAGAGTTCCTGGGAGAGAGTAGCAAGTGACTGGGAAGGATACCTGAAGGTTGGCAGGGGGTCAGAGAACCAGGGGAGAGGCCTTGATGTTGGGGTGGTCTTAGATAGAGTGCAGGGCTAAAAGTGAAAGGGCTCCAACCAGGAGACTTGTTATTGAAAAGACATTTCACCTGGCAAGGTATAGGTGGCTCTTTATACAGATCTAAAAGAAGAGAACTTGGCCTGAAGCAATGACGTCTATTTTCATTAGTTTTACACCTTCTCCTAATTCTTCCTTTTGCTTGTTCCAGACTCACTCTGTTCAGCAGGAAACCAGATGGCATTTCCTGTTATTGTAAAATTAAAAAGAAAATTAATTGTCATTAATATATTCTTCAATTTTTGTTTCTGTCTCCTATACTCAATCATATTTTTTGCTTATCCAACAGTTATGCTTCATTATTAACAATCTGAGATGTGGTTCATTCAGAGGCTGACTCTGAGAGACACATTAATTTTGGTTGGTTATTTGGTATGTTAGAAAAACTCAAGGCTCTTGAATCCAGAGTGATTTTCTTGGTCAATCAAGAAGACTTTAGGAATCATGACTTCTTTGCAAGGTCAAAATTAAAATTTAAAAAAAGAATTTAGTTCCAGTGTTAAAGTGTACATTGGCATTATAGTTAATGGTCATGGTTTGCTGGTGAAGAAAGATGGATTTTATGTTTTATTTGGCCAATATTATCTTTTAACATTTGAAGAAATCAATTTAGCCTGTTTAGATATCCCTTTCTCCATGATGAACAAAGATAATAAAGGTCCACAATATTGGTGTGGACTGTGGTAAGGCTTCAACAGAGTTTTTCCCTACCTTGCCCTAGGACATTAAATCAAGAGAAAATAATTTAATGAAATAATTTTATGGAGGCAGGAGGCAGGAAGAGTACAATGTAAACTTTATGTTATATTATAAAATGTGAAATTTTAGCACATGTAGTATACTTTTTTTTTGAGACCAAGTTTTACCTTTGTCACCCTCGGTAGAATGCCATGGCATCATAGCTCAGAGCAACCTCAAATTCCTGGGCCCAAGCAATTCTCTTGCCTCAGCCTATTTCTTTTTTATTTTTTTAGAGACAGGGTCTCGCTCTTGTTCAGGCTGGTCTTAAACTCCTGAGCTCAAGCAATCCATCCACCTCAGCCTCCCAGAGTGCCAGGATTACAGGCATGAGCCACTGTGCCCAGCAGCACATGTAGTATCCTTAATGAAAAATTTATTCTAAAAAATACTTTTTCAGACTATTCTTGTTATTACTTAGTACATTTGAGAAGTGTAGTGTCTGGGTGGAAAGTGCTAGAGAAAATAAGTTCCACCTATTTATCATTATCTACATTAACATGCTTTAACTCAATGCCTGAGTTCCTGTGACCTTTTGCTCAATACCTAATACATGGTTGCTGGTGGTACACATGAGTAGAATCAGCTTTGCTCCGTCCTCTTGGTCTGCCAGATTTCTAGCAGCCACTTTTGAGCCTTTCTAAATGACACAGATCTAGAGTTCTCAGTTGCACTCTTGGCCTTTATATCTCTCTAGGCTTGATTCAAATATCTCACCTTGTTAGATAAATTTTCTGAGACAAATCTCCTGGAATGACTGACTGAAACCACTGAAACTGACATCATATCATGTGGTATTACCTACAGGCCTAAGTAGGTGCTCCATAAACACAGCTAAGTCTATGAATAGGCCTCCCCAATGTGAGCAGTGAGCACTTTCCTCTTTTATTTGAAAGGTACTGTCCTTTGAGTGGGAAGCCATGCTGAGATATCAGAAGTGCCAAAACAATGTATACACATTTTAAGTGATTTTTGTTGGAAACTGTTCATTCCCCAAAAGCTTATGGCTTGCAGGTAAAGTGGATGTCTGTAGCATGTCTAGGTACCTTTAGTTCAACTTCAGAATGTAACACATAGATAACATTACTTCAAATGTGTGTACGTTCTTTGGCACCCTCAGTATAACAGATGGAGAATCAACATTTATCAGAGTGTTCTGAATTGTGGGTCCTTCCGAAGAGTTACAATAAGAGATTCAAAATGACAAACAACACAAAAGTAAAAAGTTTAAAAAAAGACTTCAGGGAAGCCAGGCTATAAACCTGAAGAGTACATTTAGGGGAAATGGTATAGTAGTCTTTTTGAAAGTACACTCAATAGTAGCTCTAGATATAATACATGGACTTGTAGGCAACATTTCAGTTATTCAGACGCAAAGTTATTGCATCTTTAGCATAAAAACATCAGTTGCACATTACTTTTTTTCAAGCTTTTTTTGCTGTGTTTCTAGAAAATCAAAGAAATGTAAAACATTAGAAGATGTATGTCTTCATAAAATCGGAAAATATGGGTGTGAATATTTGACAGGAGAATTTTTTTCTCCTGGAAAGAGTTACACAAGAAACAAAAGACCACTGTGGCTCGGTGGCTTCACCTCAGTCATAAATTACTCCCGCACCTGGCACAGTGGGCTCTGAATGGACAGTTGTTGAATAAAGGAAGGGATGTAGTTATCCATGAAGTGTAGAAGCCACAGAATCTTTTGAGTTTGGGGAATATAGACAGAGAACTAATGCCTTATTCTTTTTCTCCTTAACTTTGTTAGAAACCATTCTGCATAACTTCAGTTCACACAAGCTAACTCTGTCTTCAGTGACTCTCCTGGCCTGTGGTCCTGGCCAATGGGGAGCTCTGCTTGGGGTGATGACAGCACCCCACACCTCAGGGAGTCTCTTGGGGCTCAGCTTCATCCCTGTGTTCTGAATGCTTTTGCTCTGGCCTGCAGTTCTGACTTCTCTTCTGTTGCTTGGCCTCAGTTATGTCCTTTACTCAGCCATTGCTGTCTGCCTCGTTTCCAGTTTAAGGATGAGCACTGGCCTCTTCCTTTGATCATACAAACCCTAATCTGTGGAGTTTCTCTGCCCCACTCTTGTACCTTATCCAAGCCCACTGATTACTTACGTAAATGGAAGAGCTGTCTGAACACTAGTCTCTCAGTCTCTTTCCTACCTCTCAGACCATGCCTGAGACAGCGTGTGGATGTGCCCAGAGTTCCCTAACTGCCAGTGTCAATGGCTGATTTGTTTCTTCTGGAACCTCCTCCACACCTCTGAAACACACACACACATACACACAGGCCTATGGATTCTTGTTTTCTAGTTAGTTCACTGGAGACAAAGGTTAGTTCAGCCGTGCTCAAAGGCCTGGTGTATCCTGAGGCTCGGCAGTGCCCCGGCTGCCAGCATTCTGAGTATGAACAATAGGACTAGGGTCTTCTGAGTATTTATTTTATTTACTTAATTTTCTAACATATAATTGTCTGTTTATTGTGGTACTCAGGGCCATAAAAATATGTGAAAATAACCCCATGTTATTCGACTTGAGAATGGATAAAAAATAAAGGTGCATAACCAAACAATACAATGAAGCAAGTAACGTAAGTTAAACTACAGCTGCAAATTGAAGCTTCCTTCATTCCACAAATACATCTTTGAGGATTAAAAACCCAAGTTTGATAGGAATAAACCCTATATGCCATCCATAGAAAGTAACCCTAAATTTCATATGTATATAACACAAATTACATTAAATGTATAATCAAAGGGATCATAAATAAAACAACCAAGACATGATATACCCTGGAGGATAGTCTGAGGATTTTAACCAGAGTGTTTCCAGAGTCCCAGACGGGTGCCCAGAAATACACTAGCAAACAGACTCCCTTCCATCCTTTTTCCTTTGTAGAGGCATCACTTGTTTCTATGTTTTCAGAGGGTCTTAGCTCACCTACCTGCTCTCACGCTCAGCAAGGGAGAGAGCAACACAGATGGGGCCTGCCCTCTAGCCAGGAGCACCGGAGACTTGCAGCAGCTTGTGTGGGGGCCCCGGCTAGAAGAGAGGGCCACAGTGCTCCTGGAGAACAGCATTCTGTGGGCTGCTGTGGTGCTCACACCTGCTCTGTGTCTCCCTCATGACTGAGGGCTGTGCTGCTTCCCTAAGCTGACAGAAGTCCTCATGGGACAGTACAGAGTAGCCAGACCTGGGGAGCATGTTTTTCCATTCTTATGATACCTTCCTTAGGAGGATATCCTTCAGTGCTGCCAGGTAAATACAAAAGATGTAGAGTCCCTGTCTTCTTTGTGGCTGAATAGTATCCCATAGTACTATTGTTTATTTACCCATTCGTGAGTCCAATATATTCAATACTAATATGAAACCAGTAAATGAACAACTAAAAGCCCACATGAGAGAAAAACAAGATTAAATTAATTAGTAGGAAGACGGAAGACAAGGTCGGGAGAGAAAAGAAGAGAGGGGGACGCTGAGCTCTCACCTAACAGGTACAATGTAGGGGTATAGGGCACACCTCTTGGGTGAAGGGCTCAACTGCAACTTGAACTTCACCTAACAAATGCAAACAATGTAACCTAATTGTTTGTACCCTTATATTATTCTGAAATAATAATTTAAAAAAAAGAGCTGGGGTGCAAGCACCACATTGACTGGACTCCAAGCCTGATTCTGCACACATGACTCTGAGACTGAGCGATTTGCTTCAACTCTCTGTAACTCGGTTTCCTCTGTATAAATTGATAACTTAATCATTCAACAACTGTTTATAGTGCAACTTCTCTGGGAAAGATACCATTTGAGGGGCTAGAATATGGTCTTAAACAAACCAGATAAATTCTCTGCCACTGTGCAATGTGAGTTCTAGAGCAAGTATAGACAATGCACCAAAAAATATCATCAGGGAGATAAGAGCTATGCAGAAGAATAAAGCATGGTAAGGCAATCAAGAGTGATGTGGAGTATTTTAGATAGTGATAGAAAACAGTTTTGGGTGAAGAGATGACATTTGGCCAGAGGTCAGAATGCAGTGAAGAGTAAGTCATGCATGTGACCAAGGAATGTTGTTCCTATCAGAGGGAACGGCAAATGCAAAGACCCTGAAGCTAAAGTATGCCTGGATGTTGACATTATCTATCAAATATAGTTGTTGTGAAGTTGAGTGAATTCACTGAAGTATTTTAAATTGAACCTTGTACGTAAATATTTCTTGGTTAATGTTAGTTGCTATTATCTTCAGGCTGCTTCAGATATTCTGGCCCAGATGGTCCAGTTCCCCACTGGATTCAAGGCCTCATTGATGTTTAGACACACTGCCACCTGCTGCTGCTTATTGGGAGACTGTTGAGTGTGGGTAACATGCTGAGAAGCTTATTTGGAGTCTCTTCTTCTGCCCTTTTGTCCTCCCTGTCTGTTAGCTTCTCCTGGCTAGATGTTCATTCAACTCCTTAAATCATCTCTGCTTTCTGCTTTATATGAGATTTCTGTCATAGGTGTTATCTATATGACCTGCTCAAGCTTCACTCTACCTTCCAAAAACAATGCCAAGGATCCAGGACAGTAATGTCTTTGAAAGACAGAAGACTGCTCCAAACATGTTTTATTGCAGTCTATGCTTTTGACAAATGGATACCTCCCCTTTTGAGCTTAAGAAGCCCCAGAGAAAAATAAAGACCCCAAGTTACATGGAATTCATCAAATCACCCACCAGCTTAGTGGAGACTCTGGTAATCTTATGAAATAAAAATGGTCAAGCTCCACAGAGCTACCATTGCCTCAATGCATTCACCGTTTAAGGCATCTACTTGTTCCCTCAGACTCATAACCTTCTGAAATAGCTCTGTCGAGTATACCTGCAATTTATAATTTTAAAAAAATCTTACTTCCATGTGCTTAAGCTTGCCCATATCTGGGGAAAGTGATGAGCAGAAAATGGTCTTCTAGACCTTTCTGAAGAAAAAGTCTGGCTTTAGTCTGGCTGTGTACACAATGGTGACATTTATATACTCAGGACCTGCTTAATGTACATATCTTATATGACCTTTGGGTCCAATGCCCTTATATAATGCCCTACATTATAGCCCAAGGTCATAATAATGATGCCAACTACAACAGATGATTGCTTGAGAGCCTATTAAAAGCCAGATGTTATCAAGGTAACTTCATGTATTATCACATTCAGCCTCTCAATAATCTCAAGTAACCCAGATACTCCATATATCAGCAAGTTGCGAGATCACACTTCTTATTAATACCCAAATCATAATAAACTAGGTCCCTCATCACTTTCTCAGGTCCAGTATCTTTTTCATTTTCCCTTTCATAAATTTCTCAGAGCCTCTGGGAATTTCTCCTGTTGCTAAACCCAGCTATCTATGCCCTCTTGGTCTGGGTGTGGGTCCCTGCTGGGCTCTCCTGCAGGCTTTCTCTTCCTACCCAAGACTCACGGCATTTCAGCATTAGCTGATTTTCTCCCCAGCACAGCTTTGTCTCAAGTGTAGGGTCAGATGCTTCTCCTGTTTCCCTACAGGGATAGGGAAGATTGAGATGTAATGTCAAGACTCTTAGCAAGACTCTTCCAACTGGCTTTGGGGAACACACATAGGACTTAAAGTTGGTTATTAGATATGGTTGCTGTCGGGGTGCACTTGTGCTCAAGCCCCTGCTGAGGCCACAACCTACAGGGCACTGGTCTTACAGCTCCTTTCTTCCAGTGTGTTGCAGGGGCACTTCCAAGTACTAATAATTCTCAAAGTATCCTTGCAAATATCTCAAAATCTGAACCCAAACGTCTTTTTCCTCCATCCATAAACAGAGAGAGAGTTATCCCATATTATCTAAAATCTAATCCCTGGGCTCTTACTTTCTACTACACAGTAAAAAACAGCCTCATCTCCAGTTACAGGGGTCTTTCCTAAGGTCCCCACCTAGGCATTGCATAAAAACATAAAAACCAACACGGGGACATTTCCCAATTTCTGAGTTATTCCCTCTTGACTCATCCCACACATGAGCCCTAATCTGAGCCATTCAAATTGAGTGTTAGCACTCTGTAGTCCAGTCCTAGGCAGACATGAGACCATGATTAGCTGCTGTGCCTTGCCTGACACCCTGCACTCTCTGTTCCTGACCTCCACCGCATTTTGTATGTCCCATGGAAGTCTCATTGCAGTCCTCTGGAATAAGTAACATCACTGTGCATTGTGTCAATTGCTACACACAAAAAGTCGATAAGACTGAACTATTACTAGGTCCTTGTCACAGGTAAGGACACCCAGGCATACACAATGTAATTTACTTGTCAGGTGGTAGACATTTTCACACCAAGAACACCCTGTGAGCTCCATATGCTTTCATCTGATGCCACCCTCTTTGTCAACACCCTCTTTGTCAAGGATATTTTACTGTCCCTATAAAACCCCTAGCCATTTCATTGACTACCATTGTGTCTAGTTTACCTTCTGGCTTTGCACCAAGTGCTTCATTCATGTTGACATCTGTCTTCAGGTCTATCCCACAGATGGGTCACCAAATAAGGAAAACTACTGTGTTTTCAAGCAGGACACCTTGATTTATGCATGTGGACAACACAGCCTTCACATCACAACCTCGGGACCTCTACAAAGATCTTCCTGAGCCCTCTATCCAGAGATCTTCCTTCTCTGCACTGCTATCCGCACTTTAGTATTCTCTCCTTATACCACTGAAAGACATAAGCAGTGGTGCCCAGAGATGAGACCAGGGTGGAAAGTTTCAGGCCAGGTTTATTAAAAGGGGAGGGTAAGGGCGGCTTCTGTGGCCCCATATGCCAGAGGTAGTGGGTTCAAACCCAGCCCCGGCCAAAAACTGATAAAAAAAAAGGGGGGGGGGTAACTTCCCGAGGCACCTGTACCCTGGGGCCAGTTAGAGACCCTTTAGGGGTGAGCAAATTTCACAGCTTTCAGGGAATTTTAGGGTCTATTGGCATGAACTTCAAGGGTGGGGTTCACCCATATCCTTTGTGTCTTTGTCTTAGGAGTAGAGGAGAAGGAGGGGAAAGGTCATGTGTGGCAGTGTTAGGACTCCCCCAAACCACATATGATAGTATTTTATTATTTATTACAAAAGGTCTTTATTTATCACTAGAGGTAGTCTTACATTGTTCTCTCCTGCCTTTTAATTTCCAATGGACTGGGCTTCCACATAAAATTAGAATTTCCTTGAAGGTAAGAACTATGTCTTAATTGTTTTTTCTACAAAGAATATAATGTGCCAAATGCATATAAAATGATAAATGAATATTGATGTGCAGTATAGTTGACAGGCATTAACCAAAAAAGAAAGAACTAGTATAAATAAGTCTTTAGTATTTCTTAAAATATACATTTCTTTTTTTCTTTTAGAGATAGGGTCTTGCCCTGTCACCCAAGGTGAATGCAGTGTCACAATTATAGCTCATAGTAGCCTCCAACTCCTAGGCTAAGATGATTCTCCTGACTCTGCCTCCCAGGTAACTAGGGCTACAGGCATGCACCTCAGTGCTTAGCTAAAATATACGTTAAAAATTTTTTTTATATTGCCAATAAACTTATAAGTTCTGCAAATTGTGGATGATAATTCTCAAAGCAAGTGGCAAAGCCTTTTTATCTTTAAAATAATTTTTAAAAGGTGAATCCCCATAGTTCATACATAAATGGTAAAAAAGGAAATAGACACACGTGGTTTTTAATATTAATATATATTGAATATTTATTGCATTTAATATTTCATTAACTTAGGAAAAAAGAGTTAAAATAGTTTACCAGTGTTTCTAATTGTTTATTATTTATTAATTAAATTAATTAATAGGCAACTATTAATTGTCTAATAATAGTTTACTAGTGTTTCTAATTAATCTAGTGTTTCACAAATTAATTGTTAGTCTTACCATTTTCCTAAGTGTCTCTGGTGTCTTTATTATGTACTTTGTATATTTACATAAATAAATTGACCATGTGAGTCTTACAATTCCTTTTTAAAAAGATAAATTTTTATTTTTATTTATATTTTGGGAACAATTAAAAGCAAATGCCAGCACCATTTTTTGAAGCATTTCAGTCTAATGATGTTACTTTTAACATACATTTGATAAAATACTAAATAAAAAGCTCAATTATTTTATTCTGTACTTTGTGAACAGCCCCTTCTCTTTCTGCTTCTTTTGGGAAACTGTGCTATTTTTTGATTACAAATCATCTAACTTTATCTTCTTTCTTAATGTTTCTGGAGCTTAAAAAATATCTAATGGTGAAGTTAAACTTACATCAGGAACATTAACATAAAAAAGGCAAAGATCATCTTGCCGTGGGCCATTGCTATGACCTGAAATAATATAAACTTGATCAAAATCCAATATTGAGGCAGACAACATTCACTGGAAAGTTTTTATTTCTTTTCTATTTTCTTAAAATCCCCAGAAACTTGTTTATTGCAGCAAGAATCCACCCTTTCCAAACACATCAGCCTTTGGAAAGCTTTATTTAAATGCCTCTGCTGAATGAAAGGCTCCTTTCATGCCATTTCAAGCCCCAAAGTACCAAAAGGGTAAATAACTTGAAGTATCATTTTTGACTGACTTGGCTTTGAAATAGGCACAGCCGGCGTAAACAGCTGCTCAGCTGCCAGACGCTTACCTGCCTCTCTAAACATTTCCCTCCGTTATCTACTAATGTTGGTAACAATGATAAACACCTTAATTCACTGGATTAATGAGTTAGAGCCAATAGAAAAGGACAAAAACCCATAACTTTCTCACAAACTTAGTTAAATGTCAAGGTTTTTAAAGGCCTAGTTAGCAAGTATATTAGATGAGATATGTCAGTTTCCCAATTTACGACTCTGACTTGTCTCTTGTGATTCCTTATAGCCTCTAGCCATTCTCCTCTTACCTGAGGCATTCTCTGGCAAAAACCTGATGCTTCCAGTCATTCTGCATTCTTGTGTTTCTTCAAAAATAATTGGACAGGCACCTTTCCATAAACAATCATCATTAGTTATATACGGTACACAGATAAGAATACCACACAAATAAGATTCAATGGAATGTCTTGAGCCAAATAGTAATAATTTGGCCTGCGTGCTACAGATGTGATTGACAGAGACTTAATGCACTTAGCACTTTTCCAGGAGGCTCTGAGTATTAGCTCCTTGATGCTCAGAAAGTCCTGCTCCCAGAAAAGTGACATAGACATTGACCACTGAGTTTGTTGCTATTCAATAGCCGGTTCCGTTTCCAGACTCTATGATTAAAGTCATTATAGGAACTGTCAGCAGAGGAGAAGAAATGGAAACTGTCACAAGAAGCGACTGTCTGAAATGTTGAAGATTTCCATAATGTTTAACAGTTTTAAAGCAGGGGATTTTAACTTAATGAAGATCAACCTACACTGTAAAGCTGCAAGCTTCAAATATTTTCTAGTAGCTTGATTACTTCCACACGTAGCTTGGGTTTGTTTGTTTGTTTGTTTTTCAAAACCTTCTTAGAAAAACTCTGGGGGAAAAAAAGCAAAAACAGATAAACAAACAAAAAAAATAAACCTTTGTATGTACAGCTATGAAAAAAGTTTACAAAAAAAATGAATCTTTCAAGGATCTGTTCTCAGGAGTATGTATATTCTTTGGGGAAAAAAAACCTAATAAAATGAAAATTTCAGCACATAATTTGAAAGTTTTTAGTAATTATCTTTATATTCAAAGACCATGGTAGTGATAATGTTCACCTGAATACAATACACCCAATCTGAAGATGTCTGCAAGTTATTACTGTTTTTCCTATTGTTAAAAATGAAAATTTCTGATTTATAATTGGGATTTATTAGTATGTGGTAATTGTATATATACATCATTAAGTTACTGGCTATTAAAATTATTTATATTAAACATTTTCTAAAATGTATGAATTTTTTGGAAATATTTTAATACATATATCAAGTAAAATTCTTAAAATTGTTATATTATCAGGTAATGTTTTAGCTCATTTTGTACTGAGTTTAAAAGTAAGGGAAATGTGAGAAACCGTTACAGACCAGAGATGAGCAAATGTAATGTGGTATATTGAATGACATCTTGGAACAGAAAAGAGAGATTAGAAGAAAACGAGTGAAGTCCAAATAAAGTGCAGTGTTCAGTTACCCAATATTGGTCCCTTCGTTGTGGCAAATGCACTGCAGTAATTACCATTGCCGTGGGACATGGGTACACTGAGACAATTATTAATCTGAAATTCAAGTTTAATGGGTGTGCTGTGTTTTATCAGCTAAATCTGGCAGTCCTGATAGTTTTTAGCAATTGAGAAAGCTGAAGGAGGGGTATACAGGAATTCTCTGTAATACCTTTGCCACTTTGCTGTGAATCTAAGATAATTCTAAAATTAAAAATACCTATGAACTTGAAAAAATCAAATGGGAAAAGTTACAGTCCAGGGTATGTATTTTGCCCTAATATTTTAGTTGGAGCGTTTTGCATGGCTAAGGCAAATTAAAATCTGACACCAGCTTAAGCTTTATCTCCCCAATATGTAAACAAGTTTGCCCTTTAAAAAATGTATGCTTTAACCTCATTTGCCAGTGAGGGGAGAGCCCGATACAATAATACTAACAGTAATATTCTACTATTTATTTTTCTTTTCTCACCTGCTATGCCCAGGTTTTGACATTAAGAATATTGTGTTTGATATTTTCTGCTTTAAAAACCACTTTAGGCTTTGGTTCCATTTTACTCCCAGTCAGAAAGATCAGAAAAAGCTCAAGTCACACAGTGAGAAACTTTATCCACTGAATGAGACATTATCCATTCCACCAGACTGCAAATCAAAGAGTATCTCTTAGGCTGCTTAAAAATTCATTTTAAAATCTGATCCTGATTGTACTTTTATGGTAATTTCACACCATCAATCATCCTTTTACCTTTCGTCTCTGGGTCCACTGCTTTCCCCATAGAGCTCATTCACTCTACCTCATTATAATTCCTTAGGTGAGAAAACAGGGTAAGAAACCTTAACAGAAATGAGAGAAAGATGTAAATTTCTTGAGAAAAGTCAAGTTCAGTAAGAAGCAGAGCTAATGAATGATATGTTCTGATCTTTTGTTGTTTTTTTTTTTTTTAAATTAAAATATAGAAGAAAAAACAGACCCCAAAAAAGAAAAGAAAAAAGTCCCCCATGTAAATAACATAGCGATAATCTGTATTCAATTTCAGTTTTATACTTTATATTTTTACCCGTCAGGGTTCTGACTTGTTTCTGCCATTTGATGTGAAGAAATATTTGCAGAACGCTCCAGAACTTTTCTTATGTGATGTTTGCCTGCCCTTCACCAAGGATGTGGCTTTTCTAATTCTCTTTCCAGCAAATGCAATTAGCAGAGTGTAGAATTATCAGTGTGCAGCTATAAGCCCCACAGAGCAGGCCCCTTTCTAGGTATATCAGTTTGTGTAGTTATGGGAAATCAATACTTTAACTTTGGTTATTATTCTCCATTTGGCAATGTATATGCACCTGCTCCTGCCAACGATTAATCACTGGAGAGGAATCCAATGTGGCTGCGTGTCAGCCGAAAAGCGCTTGTGGCAAGTGAAATGATTTCTAACATCCAGTTTAAGTCAAGCATTCATTCAGCCTTTTTCAGCATGATTCAATTTTACGAACAATAAATGTTATATTTTTGCTCCATTGATTTGAATGCTGACTCCAGTGTAGAGCATATTTCTTAGAGCAACAAGAAATGTAGTAGATAATAAACTCAGCAGCGCAGCTCAGCCTGGGTACATTTAGATTGGAATAAAAAAAAAAAAAAATGGCCATTAACCACAAGGGAAAGGACTGATTTCTCTGAAATACCAAGTCCAACTGCACTATTGTTTCTAACATCTTTAACAAAATGTTGCCATAAACCACAGATGCCAATAATAGCAATAATCCCTCCAAAATGGGTTGCTACCAGCAGTTAGTGACCAGTTTCTTAGTTAATGGCCTGAGGGGAAAGGCTTTAAGAAAGCTGTATTCACTATTTCCTCTCAGGCAATTTAACTGGATGCATTAAACGGCATTTTCATTGGGATTTCAAAATGTTTGTGCTCTGACAAGGCACTCATCTTAAGGTCTTTTGATTAAATCTCCTTCTCGGCAGTTTTAGGGAGCGCAAATAAGCAACACGTCTAAGTGTGAAGTGGGATAATTTAAACTGTTTTGTAATTAGTAACTTAAGTGACAGTCTGAAATATGTAACAATAGGTATGCCCCATATAAGCACTGGGAGCGTCTTTGTTTGTGATTTAACGCTCTGTGCTATTGATAAACTGGAACTTGACCCTGCCTCCGTTCATTTCTAGTGGAGAGGATAATCCCTGCTGCCTTCTATTTTGGGGTGATTGTGAGGATCAAAGGCGATTCTGTTTGTGAAAGAGATTAAAAACTAGGTGGTGCTTGGAATAGGAGGCAGGGACTGCCTGCCCGCTAACCTCACAGGTAGTAACCAGGTGTGCTTTGACAGAGTTAACCAGTTAATTCTCACATTTGCCAGAGGGTTAAATTTTAGCTGTGTAGTGCAAAGGAGGTTGGGGTGGGAGTGGGTAAGTGACCAAGTAAATGAGTTTTCAGTAATTGCTTCTAGCATGGGTCGGAGCCCATTCAAATTTAGAAGAAAAATTCAAGATTTAAAGGATTCAACTTTTATTTCAGGGCTTGTAAACCACCAGCCCCACTTCTTTTGAAAATAAAATTTTTTATCAGATATCACGAAACATTTGATTATTATAGGGTGGTTTCTTTTAGAAATAAATTGCACCTAGCATGCAGATTAACTTAAGCACACAGACTTGGGACTCTGGAGTAATTACAAGTTTTAAGATTCCACAAGAAAAAATAAAAATGTAATAATCATTCATACTGGGATAAACTACCTGATACTGTAATTTGGCATCCCAGTATGCACAACCTCAGAGGTATTTAATAATACATATGAGAATAGCTCACTTAAATATATTTCAGTAATAATCTGGATGCCATCATTCAAATGGTCAAAACTACATGGTAATAATAATAATAACAAGTTTAACATTTGCCTCTGAGAAACTTCAAAATAATATTTTCTGTGCCATCTTTTTAGATGTATTGCTTTTCCTGACCCTACCTAAAATAATTTCCTCTCCTGATTCATATTTTATATGTGTAATTAACACATTAACATATTAAATGAGGCGTGACCCCCAAAACACTTTACTTATTTCAATGCATTAATCAGAGGTATAACATTCATAGATTTAAACTCAAATGTTCTGACACTATTTACATATTAATCATAAATCATTGAGAAACCTGAATAGGTTACACAGTATTACTTAATTCATCTACTTCCACAAGTCTACTGGTTTTAAGTGAAACACTTCAAGTACTCATTAATTGCAAACATTAACCTAACTTTATAAATAAAGGCACACATGATTGACATTACAAAGAAAATGCCATTGGTCTGTCCGTACTCATTAAATCTAGTGCTACCTCAGATTACGAATGTGAGCTTGAGGGACAAAGGTAAAGAGCTTGTGCTTTCTATGTATATAAACATATATTATACTATGTTACATATTATGTATAGTTTGTCTATGTGAAAAAAATCAAAGTGATTATCAGTGAAGTCTTAGATAGTAAGTTTATTAAATTAAAATTGCATTTCTAGGAAAATCCAATATACACTTGAAATCTGAAGTTTTTGTTTTCCTAATAACCAAAGTTCAACCTAGGTCTAGCTCCCACTAGTAGAAAAAATGACGGAGGGCAAGATTCATCACCCAGAGAGGATGGTTAGAATTAACAGGCCCATGAAGAGTTCAGATGGAAATGAAGACAGGGCCCACTCCCAGGGGTCCTTTTCCAATGGGAAAAAGCAGATGGGGAGGAGCCTCCCTGCAGCAGAGGAAGGTGAAGTCTGGCCACAGAAACAGACTTGAGCTGTAGCAGAGAAGGCAGATGCTAAACCTGCTTCCCTGGTTCTCTTCTCCCTTTCCCAACCCCAAAGTGGCCAGCTTCAGGGTATCTAAAATTATCACAATAGAGACAAAGCTTTTATCCTACAATGCAGCCATGGAAAAGGTCATGGTGTAAAGGTTTGGTTGAAAGGCAGAGCAGAGGTCATGGTCCCTGAAGGGGAGGAAGGGAGCTGTGCAAAGCTGGGCATGGGCATTAAAGAGAGGCCGTGGATACCGAAACCCACCTTGCAGCAGCTCCAGCATTTCTTAATAGGATCAGCCCTTTTGCCCATCACTCCATCTTTTAGGAATGCTGTATGGATTGCAAGTAAACTAAGAATGCTGAATTCCCTGGAAGTAAGATAAGCAAGCATTCCAATGCAACTGATTGCATCTTGTAACATTTTGAAAAAAGGGGGTGGGGGGGAAGCATTATTGTCCTGCACATGAAACATACTATGAATTCAGAATTTTACTGGCTTGATTTAGCCTTTCATGTAGTCCTAACTAGCTGTACATAAGAGAAGTAAACAAAAATGTTAAAGAATGGTAAGAGCACAAGTTCTTTGGGAGGATCTCAGTACCTCTCCCTGGTAGCTGTCCCTAGAATCGATCTTTACTCCTAAGTGTTGGCTACTGAGGGAGGGGATAGCAGGAAAGAGGGAAGAGAAGGAAAACGTATTGATGGTGATGGTAGGTATTTTCTCTTTCTCTAGTTCGTAACTATAAGGTAGCTATTATTATTTCTAGTTTACAGTGGAAAATGTTAAGTAACATGCCCAAGCTTGTAACATAGCTAGTTATGTGACAAAGGCACCAAATAAAAAACCAAGGCTCAAGTTTTCTGCCGCAATAATTGAGGGACCTTATCTCCAGGATATCAGGCCTGGCAGAATCTCTGTTTAGAAACAGATGATTTCTGTTAATTCATTTCAATGATTATAAAGTACCTGTTAGTGCAGTTCCATTTTAAAATATCGATTTTAAAGTCTACAAATTTCCAAAATATTCTGCAAATGTATTTGCTCCCTGACACATTTCCACATGGTCCTGAATGGAAAAGGTAATCTTTGAAAAGGGTATACCTATTTTAATGAGTAGCCTACTTGCTTTACAACTATTAGAAGATTTAAAAGCCCTTTCCTGAAATGTTTTCTTAGGATTCTAGTATATATGCCACTCCCCTCTCTCTAATGTGCTTTCGTTTTCAGAGTTTAAGAGATTTCCTAGAGACACACTTTTCCAAAGAGTCAGACACCAATTCTTTCAGCCTGCTTACGGAAACAGAATTGCAAACACAGGGCTCTTGCTCCTGTTGGGCATACCAAAATGTGAAATGTTTTCCAACATACAGGGTTATCCAGTAGCCAAAAAAATTTTAATATGAAATTATGAAATTTCAGGGCAGAAAGGGGCTACTGAGAGCAGTTGGTCCTGTTTGAAATTCATTAGGATAGAGCAGGATGTACCTGGTAAAACTGGTTTCTTTACTTAACTGTGGAACCCCTCTGCTGCAGGCATTTCTCTACAGGCAATTCTCAGCATTCTGGCCAGTTAATAGCCCCTGGATGTAAACAAGGTAAATTCAATTGATTTGTGCCTATAGACAGCATTATAACCAGGTTCTGAGTTTCAGACTGTGTTTCCACTGCACAATTAGACTATGGAATTTCACTATTAAAACCTAACGACAGTGTTTTTTTCCACATTTGTAGGGGGAAAAATTAATTGAGGGAATTCTTTGCACTGAAACTTTTAATCTTCCATATTTTTCATAACTCTATTCTCATTAGTAGAGAATAAATACAGAGAATGATAAAATATGATTTCATTCAATGTTAAATTATTTTAAATTTGATGTCTTAATATTTGATCATGTGTGACTTGTAGTTGCTCCGCCAGTTGAAAACATTTGAAACTCACAGTAATGGGGGCTACTTTCCCAACCTGGAACCTGTTGTCTAATTATTTAATATAACTAGACTCAAATACAGTATTTAATAATTTGTCAAATAATACACTTCTACATCATACAGCATAAAATATTCTAATCACTTTTCTGTACATAGTGTGTTAATACCAGCATTGTTGTCAACCAAACAGGGAAGGATGTGACACACATTTAATCAATGGATATCCAGAGAAGCCTCGGAAAACAATTGAGGACTCTTGATATGGAGCTTGTCCTGGCCAGGCCTGGCCTAAGGTGTCAGGTCAGAGGATAAAAGTGGAGTTGCACACCGACCAGGTAGTACAGTTGGTTAGGTCTCTTCACTAAGTGCTATAAGTAAGATGGGCATAATTTCCAGAATTGTCTGCAGTATGTTGGATCTTTGCAAGTCAAGAATCAATCATATCATAAATGATGGAAGCAAAAAATAACAGAAAGAAGTCCATGGTAAAACACATTGAAAAAGAAAGTCTAATTCAAAAAGTTCAGATTGGAAAATTGAAAGAAAATGGCCATTCCTAATTCTTCAAAGAATTTATGAAAAAATTTGAAGCTGTTTTTTTACATAAGCTCATCCAATTGTACCTGACTTGAAATTTAAAAAAATCAAAATATAAAAATTCCAGAGCCTAGAATGGGAGAATTATGATTCTTATTTAAAATTTCCAAATTCAATTTACGACTGAAGGATTAGCTCCCTGACTTCCAGTAATCAAAACAGAGGTTAACTGTTGAAAAGAGTCACCTAAGAAAATGAGACAGAGAGGGGGTTAGCATTATTTATTTATCAAGATTTGAGCCTAAGAAGCAGGGTCCTTGAGTGTTTCATTCCGTCTCCCCAGTATAGCAGGTGAGATGAATGGAAAATAGGGACAATTCATCTCTTAGCAAATACCTGGGGAAGTTCTTCTGGTCAGTCCTCCAGTTGGCTGTGAAGATGGAGAAGAGGGTATGAATGACATGAAATCTGCAATTAGGGCATATGATAAGTAGAAAAATTACACTAATGGATAGAATTCCCTTCGCTTTACATTTTAATCTTCATTTTTAAATGCTTTATGTGACACTTCAGTAGAAAATAGTATTGATACGGGGTTCCAGTTTGGGGCTGGACTGGAATCCCCATTTTCTAGACCCCGGGAGCTAAGAAATCAGTTTCATCATAGGCCCCTATGTCTAGAAACAAACAGGCCCTTTGGAGGTTACATTCAAGCAAGGTTATGAAAAAAAGCAGTCTGTAGGTATCTCACCTTGGGGGATCCTCCTGGAGTAGGGCACAGAGGCACCGGCTGCCTCTTGCCTGGGGCAAGGACTGCATGGACCGAATTCCTTTGCTAATTTTAGGAAGATTTTCTGCCTGCAGGCTCCTGGCCAATTGTAACTTGTTCTGGACAAACATTCCCCAAATCCCCCAGCCCGTAGTGTAGGATAGGAAAAGCAGTCTATAAACCCCTAGACAGAAAGCCCAGGTGGGCTGCCCACTTGGGTTCAAACCCCTCCATTGCTAGAGGATCTGTACCCCCTTTTTCTAGTTTCTCTCTCTTTTATCTTTCTCTATTCTTTTGCTTACTCACTAGTCTCATTCTTTGAGCCCTGAGATCAAGGACCCTACACAAAGAAATCCTGACTATAGTTTCTCATTCAGAACTGGGCTTCTTAGGATGAGGCAGTTTGGTGTTGATGACTAAGCAAAATTGTTTGTTGGAGATGGAGCTGACATGGATTCGTTAGGGTGATATCACAACCTTGCTCTGCATCAGGCACATGGTAAGCGTATAATAAACTATTGTTGAATGGGAGAATAAATAAATGCATCATGTGTGTATAGGATACAGCAGAGTGAATAGGTGATAGATTGCAAGGTAGAATATTAGTACTGCCTCAAAACTGTGCTGTAATTTTATTTTATTTTTTTACAGTTTTCTACTGCTACAGACATAGTCCAAATTTTATCATCGCTCATGTAAACTGCTGCTGTAGCTTCCTACTCAGCCTTCCTGCTTCTACTCTGGCCCCTTACATTCTGTTCTCCATAGACAGACCGAGGTAATTGTTTAAAGATATGGATCAGATCATGTCTCTCCCCTACTTAAATTCTTCCAGTGGCTTCCTATAGCATCTGAACTGCAATCCAACCTCCTCACCTGACCTATAAATATCTAGCTTCCCTGAGCACCTGCTAACTTTCCTTTATTTCCTTCTTTACTTTGTGCTACTATTACTTTTACCTTCTTTTTATTCTTCCTATGTGCTAAACTTGTTTCCACCTCAGAGCCTTTGCACTAGCTGTCCTCTCTACCTGGTAAGCCCCGATGCTCATAGGTCGTGCTCTTCTTATCATGAAGAAACCTTTGATTACCATCCCAAAATAGTTCCTGTGTGCTCTCTGGGGTATCACTCTGATTATTTTTATCTTTCACTCTTATCAGCACCTGCTATTTTCTGTTCCTTTTTTCTATTTGTCTCTCCTGCAGTAAAAGTTATTATGAGAGCTTCTTCAAAGACCTTTCCCCTTGATTGATCTAAATAAATAAATTACAAAATATGCAAACAAGAAAAATTGATGTAACCCTGGGAACCAGAATAGTCTGGAATTTAAGAAGAGTTTAGTAAAAGATTGCTGGAAAAAAAAAATAGAATGAAGGATTTATGATAGAGAATCATGATGAACAGATTGCTCTGTGTTTATATGTATTTCTGTTCATATGTCAAATGCCAAAATAACCAAATAATACAAGGAGGAAAATCAGTTGAGCAAGAATATTTTTGATGCCACGTAGGCAACCTAATAGCTTCATGAATGCTATTTCTTTTCAGCCTCTCATCAGATCTGAACTATTTGATTTACATTGGGACACACTTAAAACTTGAAGTTTTCAAGGGGTTATTATCTCATAACTTCTGACCAGCTTCACAAAGTATATGACGGCTCTCTGGGATCCTTCCCATCCAGTCAGGAGACGCTTCTGTGTATTTTTTTTTAAATTATTGACAAATAAACACCAGCTGTGTCTGATGCTAGTATATTTCTACGCATGGTGTTGAAACAGAAATTCTCAGTGGGCTGGGAGAAGGAAGGGGAGGTGGTGAGGAGGGAATCTGTCCACCCACACTGGTTGGGAAATCTACTTTAAGACTCACCCAGCACCAACTGAGCTTAAAACGGTTGTTACAGGGGAGCAAGGGCGCTGTGATGGCAATGTGTCAGGCCTAATTGGGACTTTCTGAGAGCTAAGAGTATGTGCAATTCTAGCAGGAAAATGTTAATCCAGTCACAAACACTATATTCACAGGAAAACTTCCCTTCTGCCCTGCCTTCCTTACTTAGCAATTCAAGGGAAGTGATCGGTGCATGCTAAACTTATAAAAATTTAAACTATTTGGGTGCTTTTGGAAATGAATTATAGAGCTCTAAACAAAAAAAAAAAAAAGAATCCACCATGAAAATGAGATACCTAATAGGTATTGTTGACTCTTCCCTCCTGTAGGGGCAGGTCCAGCCAGAAATCAAGCCTCCTGAACTTGCAGGAGTGACATTTGCAGGTGATTCAAATTCAAACCAAGCCTACTCAGTGAACCAGAGCCCCAAGAAATTTACAGCTCTCTATATCAACCCCCAATTTACAATTTTAGGTAAATAATTGTTCACCCACCATTTCTTAAACAATAGATGGACAATAAAATGAGCAAAATCTCTCCCTTCCTAGCTTTGAGAAAACCTGAGGGTGAGAGGAAGGTTGTCTTTGATGGTGTGTTCAATTCTGGTGACGTGAAGATCCAGGAGGGCCCCTTTCCTGCAGGGGGCTTTCCATCCTTATGCTCAACATTTATCTTTTACTGGTGTCAAAGCACAGGCCCAAGGTGCTTTGCTAGGTCATTTTAGATGTTAAACGCCTTTCATTTTACCTTGCTCATTAACAAATAATAAACAAGGAAAGCGACAACTCACACATGCAAAAAAACCACTTTCTACCCCTCATTTTTGTGTACTACAGTGTGGGCCTTCATGAAAAGAAGCTTTGACCAATAAACCCTGAACCCTATCAAGACAAATATAAAGGAAATAAAGCAAGAGACCTCAGGGAAAAGTAGTTTACCACGCTGCTCCTTTTTATTTGGAAAATAACAAAACAAACTCTAAAATGTTTCACTGAGTGTCTAGATTTATTGGGGGCAGTTTGGTATAATTGTTGAATATTCTTTATCTTGGCCTGGTTTGCACTAACATTTATTAATTACTTACTATGTGCCAAATATTATCTAAGTGCTTTGCCTACATGAACTTCTTCAATTCTCACAACAACTAAGGAACAAGTCTACTCATTTGAACAGACAAAGTCACACAGCTTTAAAATTGCAGCACTCTGATGAATAATAAAATACCACTTAATTTATCATTTTCAAAAAAGGACTTGAACAAAACTAGAAAGGATTTTTTTTTTCTTATGAGATGTAACAGTTTCAGATTAAAGGATGCTTAGAATAGTATATTGGGGCGTGTTGGATAGGAGCACACATTTAACAGAACCTAGAGCATGATCGTCAACGGGTGTGCTGTGAGAGGATCTTAGGTGTGCTGCAAAATTTTTAAAGACCATTAATTAAATTATTTTCTAAAGAAGTTCAAAGCACAGTAACTATAGACTTTTTTTAAACTTTTTTTTTTTTTTTTTGATCAACATCAATTAAGCGTGCTGCGGAAGTTAACTACAGATTCAAGTGTGCCGTGAGATAAAAAAAGTTGGAAAACACTGCTCTAGAGTTTCTGAGGACAAGGAGCCTTGGCGCTCATACCTTTTATCCTGCTACCTAAAGCATAATAAGGCCTTGGTTAACAGCATTTGCCTTGGCTACACACACACCACACATCCTACCTGTTGTTTACATACGTGTTTGCTTTGCTTTGCATAAACATTTTATGTCAAGTGTTGCAGGAGGAGCAATGTGGGTAAATCCCCCAAATTGAACTGTTCTATGAAATCGTTTGCTTCCTTGCACCTTGTATGTAACTACAAGTATGGGTTATACTTAAGACAAGGTGGGGTGATGTGTCCTGCCAGGTTCCCCAGAAGCAATTCTTTGTTTATCTACATTTCCTCCAGATCATCTCCAAAGATCTGTCTACCTGTGTTTTAGTTCACCCATGTTTTATTTACAGCATCTCACCAAGACCAGGCAGTACAGAAAGGGACCTTGTGTTTTGTGACAAGCTCTCCTTTCAAGCCTTCATGCTCAAAGAGAATTGACTACAGAGTGTCAGGTGACCTTTAGCTGAGACTTAACAAGCAGGTAGGATACAAAGAACAGAAAACGGCTTTATTGGAATTCTAACAACAAACAATACAATAAGTCCCTCCTAAGTATTCAAAATTAGAATAATCTTATTATGAAATACATTTTAGAAGTTCACTGGAGGAACCTGATTCTGTCTCCATAATATTTTCCTTCCTTGATAAACCTTACACAGAAGTGGTGAGCATTATTTTTCATTTCTGTCTTATTTAGGGCAGTAGGCAGTAACGTCAGCCAGAGACATTAACTCCTGTGTTCTTGTGCATGCTAAAGCACTCTCATTAACTGCCATGCCAGCTCTCAATTTATTCAAGAAAAAAAAAAATAAGATCTCAGCATGAAACTCATTCTATCTGTAGGGGGTCCCAATGAACTGTGTTTAAAAATTCAATAGACAATGTCCCCATCCCACATATGAAGTTCTTTTTATAAATGCCTAAGGCCATAAATTTTAGGAGCCACCTTCATGATTATTTTGCAAGAAAAGACACTATACTATAGGTGGTTGTGTCTGCAAGTATGGGGCCCAGCTGTTTGAGAACGTTGTGGAGTCGCTGGAAGTCCTTGCTGGACTGTCACACAAATGATGAACCCTTTCAACATTGTCTTGGAAAGCTTACTGATGAAACTGATAAACCAGCCAGTGGCAGAATAGAGAATGTTGATTCTTCCCAGCCATGAGCATGGTATGTTTTCCATTTGTTAACATCATCAGCTATTTCTTTTATCAGAGTTTCATAGTTGTCCTTATAGAGATCTATCACATCCTTTGTTAGGTACACTCCCAGATATTTCATCTTCTTTGGCACTACTGTAAAAGGAATACTGTCCTTGGCTATTTTTTCATCTTGACTGTTATTAGTATATATAAATGCTACTGATTTGTGAGTGTTGATTTTGTATCCTGAGACACTGCTGTATTCCTCAATCACTTCTAAGAGTTTTGTGATTGAGTCCCTGGGGTTTTGCAGGTATAGAATCATATTGTCTGCAAAGAGTGAAAGTTTGATTTCCTCTGACCCTATATGGATACCCTTGATTGCCTTAGGGATCTAAAAGTAGACCTGCCGTTTGATCCTGCAATTCTTCTCCTAGGTATATATACAAAAGATCAAAAATCACTTCGCAAAAAAAATATTTGCCCCAGATTTTTTATTGCAGCTCAATTCATAATTGCCAAGTCATGGAAGAAGCCCAAGTGCCCATCAACCCATAAAGGGATTAATAAATTGTGGTATATGTATACTATGGAATACTAAGCAGCATTAAAAAAGATAGAGACTTTACCTCTTTTATATTTACGTGGATGGAGCTGGAATATATTCTTCTTAATAAAGTATCTCAAGAATGGAAGAAAAAGTATCCAATGTACTCAGTACTTCTATGAAACCAATTTATAATTACTCACACTTTTTTATGAAAGATAGATCACAACTATAGCCCAGGATAAAGGAGGGAAGTGGAGGGGAATGGAAGCGGAGGAAGGAGGTTTGATAGAGGGAGGGTAAATGGTGGGACCACACCTATGGAGCATAGTGTAAGGGTACAAGTCAAATCTATCAAGTATAGAACATTAATGACTTAACATAATTAAGTAAATGAAGTGAAAGCTATATTAATTAGTTTGATGTAAGCACTCCAAATTGTATAAAAATCAACATGTTGTACCCCACAAATGCATAAATGTATTTATGATCTATGTGTATATGACTTAATAAAAGGGAAAAAATAATTAATAAAGAAAAAATTAATATGCAGATTTTAATTTAAAGAAATAGAGAATGTTATCAAACAGCTTCAGACTCTTAAAAGATGAGCTCAGCAAGCACAGGTGTTAGTCATGCATCCCAGTCTATCACCACATTCAGCTCACATTGCCCAGGGAGGTGGAGGATGTATATTGGGACGCTAACTCACCGCACAGCACATTTAAGGATGGGGTGTCAAGGCTACTCAGATGTTCCACCATCAGTAGTAAATGTAGAACTGTCTCTCTTTTAAGTTTGCTTGCCCAAATTCATCACAGGTGTCCCCAATTTTGTTCATGTGCTTTAAGTACATCTATGTCAAGACACCCTAAAAGGCCAGGGGACAGTTTTCTCTTCCTTTGGGGTGTGAGGCAGGCTATAGTTCTCCACATAGCTGAATGCACATGTTGGGGTTCCTGGCATTAAGGGAGAAGCAGAGCCTCAAATTCCAGCAGGTTGACTGATTGCTCAGGCTTTGAGGGTTTTCCATAGTGAGTCCACCTAGCACCCCTTCTTGAGAGCAAGGATTCCTGGCTACTTAACGTGATCAAATTTAGATAATCCAGTGTCTTCCTGGGACCAAAGTCATTTATCACAGATACACATGGCTATAGATCTACAGCTTTAAGGGCATTGAGGAAGATCTTGGACATGACTGGGATGTAGACTTAGGGCTATCACCAAAGTCAGTGTCTGTACATTTGCTATACATTCAACTCACCCATGAAGCTTCTCGAAACCCTCATATTGATTGAATAGCAATCTCTAGGAATGGAAATAGGTAGCATGATTTTTAAAACTCCTCAGGTAGCTTCAGTGAGCAACAAAATTAAAAAACTAATGCTGTCTTGCCCTTGTTTCTCAAAATATAGTCCACAATCAGCTTTTGGAATTGCAGACTCTTGGGTCCTGCCCCAGAACTTCTGAGTTAGAATCTGCATTTTAACAAGATTCTCGGCAAATTCATTTAAACATTGAAGATGAATTAGAATCTTCATTTATCTAAGTGGGTCTGTGATTCTTAGACCCACTAAAACTTAAGAAGCTCTGACCTAGAATAGATCTTACTACCTAAGAGGATGCTGCGAGGATCCTTATCTCCAGGGCTATATCATGCCTTCTTTCTCAAGGATTTCAAATGAATCCTGTTTTAAGTCCTGTCTCCTTCTTTTTTGTCCATCACTGCCCCCTTCTCTCTTGACTTATTCAAGCCCCCACCAGCGAAGCAGCCTTACCCTAGCTATTTATGACAGGCAAACAACCTGTCCCTATGGGTAGCTATGTAAACAGAGAATTCCCAATAAGCAGACACAGTTTAATGGACACCAATGCTTGCTTGTGATTCTTGCTGGACACAATTTGCCTCATGTATTATTTATATAATCTGCCTATACATAATGGCAATTTTTTTTTGTTTTGGTTGTTTAGTTTTTTTGTACTGAAGCTCTATGTTTGGGCATCAAAAAGCAAATTTCAATAACTTGAGTCTGACCAAGAAGACAGAAGTTACTCACCATAACTCCCCTCCCCCCGAGATTAGACAAGAGTACACAGTCAAAACTTCATGGATATGTGTCATAAGCATTCACAACTCTAATATCAGTAACATGCTAAAATATGGAGGTTTAGGTACATTAAGAAATATTTTTAGAATGGCAGGTTGTATTGTTCAAATATCGAGTCGTTCATTAGGTATGGAACACTAACCATGCAAGTAATTTCCATTTACTCTTATTCAATATCATTGTCAAGACTCTCTTTTCCTTTTTTTATTACAAATTAACACGAAGGTGCAGATGTTTTCAATTCTAAGGTAAAGTTCATTGTTGGTATTGTTTCCAATTCTAAGGTAAAGTTCAAGTTGTAGTTGAGCCCTTCACCCAGGGGCGTTCTAAACACCCTCACATTGGGCACAGTAGATGAAATCCCACCAATGGATCACCCTCTCTCCATCCTCCTCTCCTTCCTCTCTTCTCCCACTTGCTAGACTATATTTGTGTTTTATCTTCTATGTGAACATGTATTTGTTTATATATTGCTTAGTATTGAATACATTGGATTTTTTTTCCCATTCTTGAGATACTTTACTAAGAAGAATGTGTTTCAACTCCATCCAGGTAAACACAAAAGATGTAAAGTCTTTATCATTTTCTATGGCTGAATAGTACTCCATGGTGTACATATGCCACCATTTGTTAAATGTTAATCCATACATGGGTAGATGGGCACTTGGGTTGCTTCCATGTCTTGGCAATAATGAATTGAGCTATAATAAACATTCTGGTGCAAATGTCCTTGGGCAAGAGACTTGAATAGAAACTTCTCTGAAGAAGACAGACAAATGGCCAACAAACACATGAAAAAATGCTCATTATCCCTAATCATCAGAGAAATACAAATCAAAACCACTCTGAGATACTACCCAACTCCAATGAGAATAGTCCACATCACAAGGTCCTAAATCTGCAGATGCTGGTGTGGATGTGGAGAGAAGGGAACACTTTTGCAATGCTGGTAGGATTGCAAAATAATACAACCTCCATGTGAAGAGGTATGGAGAATCTCAAAGAACTAAAAGTCAACCTTCTATTGGATCCTGCAATCCTATCACTAGGTATCTGTCCAGGAGAACATTATTAAGGCTCTTAATAAGTCATGAATTTCTTGTTTCCTTTCCTTATGTTTCTTCTATCGTACTAGGAAGAAGCAATGCCTCATTACTTACACTCATTATCATCTCTATGTTTACCTGGTCACCAGACTATACATGTAAAGGATTTCTGTACTTCCACAATAAAACATTTTGAACAATTAAAAATATTTACTAGAACTTACTGGAGGAAAGAACATGAGGCATTTTCTTTAGAATTCCATCATCTAACACCATGTCTAGCTCATAGTGGCACTCAATAAATTCTTATTGAATGGACTTTTAAAACTTTTAATGCTGAAATGAAATATGGTGCAAACTAATAGATGTTAGCCTTTTCACACAGCCTCTCATCCTCCTCTTCAAATGCTACAAAGCAGTGCCTGGAACTTCAATGACCTACTACTTTCACTTTCAAAACTTTGAATTAAAAAAAAAAAAAAGACCTCCTAGGAATAAAAATTAAGCTGTTCTTCAACACTAAAACATGCAAACTTGAGAAGATTTTTTTTAACAATTCTGCAGTGGAAAAAATAGTACTTAAATATTCGTATTAAATCCATCCTATAGGAACAAACAAGTTTCTATCAATTTCTATTCATATGCAGACTTTCATATCATAATATTTTATTTTAGAAAACTACCAGGAAAGAACAAAGATAGAGCTCTGAGGGATATGGCATTTGAAAGAGGTCTCGAAGCATAGGCAGGGTTTTGTTTTGTTTAATGTCACTATTGATTTTAATGAAAGTACGTATGTAAGTGATACAGTTTTGTGTGTAGGTGTGTGTCGTAAACTACCATGCAGGGTTTTGATATTGGAGGAGGGTAGGGTGGGAAGCAAAGTCAATGGAAGGTCAATGATCATGTCTTACACATAATAGGGCCTCCACACATAGTAGGTGCTCTGTGACGGTTTAGTGAGGAGTGCATTAAGAGAAAGGACAAAGTGGAAATGCACAGTTATTTAAGGAACCACAAGTTTTCCAGTCTGGCCCAATAGGTGAGGGCAAGGTTTCTCAGCCTCAGTCCTCTGGATATTTTGGGCTGGATAACACTGTGTTGTGAGTGAAGATTGTGGTGTGCATCTTAGGATGTTTTGCAACATCACTGAGTTCTACCTACTAGATGCCAGTAACATCCCCGTGAGAGCCAAAACTATCTCCAGATCTTGCCTTGTATTCTCCACGTGGCAAAACCACCCTGGTAGGCGACCATTGACTTTACTGGAAAACAGGGCTGGAGAAGGAAGTTAAAATTACAATATGAGAGACTTTGTTTGTTAGGATAAAGTATTTTCACTCAATGTGACAGACACAGGATGTTTGTTGGAGACTTCTGGGTTTGGGAATTACATGATCAATATTGTGAGTGAGTGTGAATTACTTGACAGTGTATAGAACTGTTAGAATTTTTTAAAAATACAACTATATTGCATATATAAAATAAGTAAATTACTTCACTTTTTATGTCTCAGTTTTTTCAAATGTAATAATTACACCATTATAATACACAGCTATGATTTAACAATAAAAAAATAAAGTTAAAAATAAAAAAATAAAAAATAAAAAATAAAAAAAATGAGGCAATTCATAAAGTCTTTGAAACAGTGCCTGGCACATTTTAAGCAAAAAATAAGATGTTTTATTATCGTTCATATCACATTAAAAAAAAAAAGGCACTGTTGTGACACAGGTAACTTTGAACCATTTTTTGAAATATAACTGCCATTTCCAATATGAATCAATATAGTGTTATTTATTTCAAACTAAGTCCCAGTTTAACCAAAATAATCATACCCCAGGGGATTACTATTCCCATTATTCTTTAAATCCTGGATCAAAGGCTAATAAAATCACACTTAAAAAACGAAATGAGAAAAATGTTTTTAAAAAGGGAAAAAGCTCATTTTAAAGTTTCTCAAGTCCATATTGGAGTGTTCTGAAACCATGTCGAGACAGACTGAAAGAAAGCAACAGCCCGAAACTACTTTACAGGGCAACTTCGAACGGGTCTCCTTTCACCACATAATTGCTAACAAGCCACAGGTGCCAAGCCACATGAGCAGATGATAGCCTGATTTTCAGAAAAGAAATGACAATTCTTTACCCATCATTCATCTCAAGGCACGCTTGTCATCTCTCACAGCACATACGAGTTACCTTTATATTAGTGGCTTTGGAAATATTTTCGCAGGGGAGTAGCAGCAGCATCCATATGTGCAAAACTGCGTGCAAATGAGCCTCTGCTGGATGGGAGATGCGCGATCCACCTGCCAAGAGGATGAAAGGTGTGCAGCTGAGCTCTCCGCAGTAAGATTAGGCGCTGTTTCCTTCCTGCCTGTGGCTTCTCCCTGACCAAAATGATAGGCGAATGAGCGCCTCTGTTTCTCTGGCCTTGTGTGTCTTGCGCCCCAGACCCAGCACACCCGCTGCTTGCTGAACACCTGGGTTGGCAGCGCAGGCAGCCTGGAACCCACACGCCCGCCAAGCTCTTCTTCTTTCTTCTCCACCGACGCTGTTTCTTACCCTGTCCCTGTCCCTGTCGTTTCCCATCCCAGAAAATGGCACAAGCATCTGTCCAATTATCTTCAAAATCATTTTTGATACCTTTCCATCCTCAAAGGCGCTGTTTACCAAGTGCATCAAGTTTACCTTCTAGGGACTTCTGGATTCTGTCCCGCCCTCCCTGTCCTTCCTGCTGCTGCTGTATCCGGGCTGTGTGATCTTCTGTCTCCCGCTCGGACTCTACAGAAGGATGTGAACTTGAGTTTCTTTTCACTCTCATAGGGTGATTCTCAACAACCCACATTCGTAGGTGGATAGTGAAGGGGAAGTAAATGACACCTGAGGTCCTTCCAAACAATGACAACAGCAAGAGGAACACACGCTTTTAAAGTAGGCATGATATGCAATGCTCCACCTAAACATGTCTGTGTATCAATTTATCTAAGACATGGATTAGTAATTAATTAATCACATGGATCAGTTAATTAATTAAATGCAGAAATTAAGTATATTCATTTAATACATGAAATAACGGAAATGAACTTCTGTTCTTTCTCACCACATTACTCATGGACGCTTGCTACGCAAACAGGCTGAACAACAGCACCACGGACTCACAGCTTGGGAGCGTTGGTGCGGATATCCAGAGTCATTCAGCCCCTGCACAGACCCTGCGCTTTCCTCTTCCACCACAGCATAGGCGCCCTTCTGGAACCCTGCTGCATTTCAAAACTTTTAGATCTGCCTATCTAACAGGATTACACATTCCCTTACTTTCCTACTTGCATCAACCCTTTCTTTTCTCATTTAGCACCACTCCACTGTTTTCATCCTTGACTCCTGTTATAACCGATGGCTTGCAGAGCCGATACATACCCCGTGGTTTTTCACGGCTGTGTACCTTTCCCCAGGCTGTGCTATCTGCCCAGAAGGCCCCTTTCCTAGGGGTCATCTATCACATTCCTTCCCCTCCACTCAGCGTTTCCTCAAGTGAGTCTGCCTGGGAGAAAAGTACTTGGCACATTTCAAACCTACCTTTGACATGTCTAGGTGTGCTGTTGTGGTTTCCTAACCATGACCATTTTGGGTGGTGCTTTTTTTCTCCTCCTGGGAGTGGTGGTGTTTTGAGAGTTGGCAACTGTGGCAGTAAATTCACAACTCAGTAGCAGATCCCTTAATGGCTCAATTCTATTTTTTTTTTAAATTAAATCATACCTGTATACAATAATGTGATCATGGGGCACCATACACTGGTTTTATAGACCATTTTACATATTTTCATCACACTGGTTAACATAGCCTTCCTGGCATTTTCTTAGTTAGTGTGCTAAGACATTTATATTCTACATTTAGTAAGTTTCACATGTACTGTTGTAAGATGCACGGCAGGTGTAATCCCACCAATCACCCTCCCTCCATCCACCTCCCCCTCCCTCCCCTCCCTCCCCTCCCTTTCCCCCTTTCCCCTATTCTTAGGTTGTAACTTGGTTATAGCTTTCATATGAAAGCCATAAATTAGTTTCATAGTAGGGCTGAGTACATTGAATACTTTTTCTTCCATTCTTGAGATACTTTACTAAGAAGAATATGTTCTAGCTCCATCCACATAAACATGAAAGAGGTAAAGTCTCCATCTTTTTTTAAGGCTGCATAATATTCCATTTATTCCATAATAAACATATACCAAAGCTTATTAATCCATTTGTGGATCGATGAGCACTTGGACCTTTTCTATGACTTAGCAATTATAAATTGGGTTGCAATAAACATTCTGGTACAAATATCTTTGTTATAGTGTAATTTTTGATCTTCTGGGTACATACCTAGTAGAGGAATTATAGGATTGATGACAGGTTTATTTTTAAATCTCTAAGTGTTCTCTAAACATCTTTCCAAAAGGAAGGTATTAATTTGCAGTGTAGAAGTGTTCCCTTTTCTCCACATCCACGCCAACATCTCTGGCCTTGGGATTTTGTGATATGGGCTACTCTTACTGGGGTTAGGTGATATTTCAAGGTAGTTTTGATTTGCATTTCTCTGATGATTAAAGATGATGAGCATTTTTTCATATGTCTGAAGGCCATGTGCCTGTCTTCTTCAGAGAAGTTTCTCCTCAAGTCCCTTGCCCAGCCTGTGATGGGATCCCTTGTTCCTTTCTTGCTTATATGTTTGAATTCTCTGTAGATTCTGGTTATTAAACCTTTGTCGGAGACATAACCTGCAAATATCTTCTCCCATTCTGTGGGCTATTTGCTTGCTTTACCTACTGTGTTCTTTGTTGTGCAGAAGCTTTTTAGTTTGATCAGGTCCCAGTCGTATATTTTGGAAGCTGCTTCAATTGCCCAGGGGGTCCTTCTCATAAAATATTCTCCCAGGCCAATTTCTTCAAGAGTTTTCCCTGCACTTTCTTCTAGTATTTTTATAGTTTCATGTCTTAAGTTTAAATCTTTAATCCAGTGAGAGTCTATCTTAGTTAATGGTGAAACGTGTGGGTCTAGTTTCAGTCTTCTACAAGTTGCCAGCCAGTTCACCCAGCACCATTTGTTAAATAGGGAATCTTTTCCCCTCTGAATGTTTTTAATTGGCTTGTCAAAGATCAAATAACAGTAAGTAGCTGGGTTCATGTCTTGGTTCTCTATTCTGTTCCAAGCATCTACTTCTCTATTTTTGTGCCAGTACCATTGATCTCACTGTTTTGATCACTATTGATTTATAGTATAGTCTGAGGTCTGGTAGCGTGAGTCCTCCTGCTTTATTTTTATTTTTGAGTAGTGCCTTGGCTATTCGGGGTTTTTTCTGATTCCATATAAAACAAAGTATTGTTTTTTCAAGTTCTTTAAAGTATGACAATGGAGCTTTAATAGGGATTGCATTGAAATTATATATTGCTTTGGGTAGTATGGACATTTTAACAATGTTGATTCTTC
>CAUYPK010069746.1:0-13076 GCA_963574355.1 Loris lydekkerianus | reverse complement strand
ATCATCCTTAATCATCAGAGAAATGCAAATCAAAACTACTTTGAGATATCACCTAACCCCAGTAAGAGTAGCCCACATAACAAAATCTCCAAACCAGAGATGTTGGCGTGGATGTGGAGAAAAGGGCACACTTCTCCACTGTTGGTGGAAATGCACACTAATACGTGCCTTCTGGAAGGATGTTTGGAGAATACTTAGAGACCTAAAAATAGACCTACCATTTGATCCTATAATTCCTTTACTAGGTTTATACCCAGAAGACCAAAAGTCACAATATAACAAAGACATTTGTACCAGAATGTTTATTGTAGCCCAATTCATAATCGCTAAGTCATGGAAGAAGCCCAAGTGCCCATCGACCCCACGAATGGACTAGCAAATTGTGGTACGTGTATACCATGGAATACTATGCAGCCTTAAGGAAAGATGGAGACTTTACTCTTTCATGTTTACATGGATGGAGCTGGAACATATTCTTCTTAGCAAAGTATCTCAGGAATGGAAGAAAAAGTATCCAATGTATTCAGCCCTACTATGAAACTAATTTGTAGCTTTCATATGAAGGCTATAACCCAACCATAGCACAAGAATATGGGGAAAGGGCCAAGGGAGGGGAAGGGAGGGAGGAGGGTAGGAGGGAGTTATGGTAATGGGTGGGGCCACACCTATGGTACATCTTAGAATGGGTATAGGCGAAACTTACTAAATGCAGAATACAAATGTCTATATACAATAACTAAGAAAATGCCATGAAGGCTACTTTGAACAGTTTGATGAGAATATTTCAGATTGTATATGAAACCAGCACATTGTACCCCTTGATTGGACTAATGTACACAGCTATGATTTAACAATAAAAAAAAAAAAAAACTTAGAAATTACGTTATTACAAGAAAACCCCTTTGTTTCAACTCCCAAATGCCTCCAGCAAGAATACACTCAGATGGGAGAATCTCTAAGATTAGTTCAGGGTTTAAAACATTTTCTTCAATGCCCTTTCTCTGCATCCGCAGTTGCCCACTCTTCCTATTCCTCAGCAGATAACCATGACTTTGGCACATGAGTTAGCCCTCAAATTGGGCCCGACCGAGCATAAAGGGTGTAATTAAGGAGAAGAGGGGTTCGGGGTGAACCCAATTCTGATTTGCACTGGGTGTTTTGTACTTGTTCTTTGAGTCAGCAATTCCCTCTAATTTTACATTCCCAATTTTAGGAAGAAACTTGACTAGAGACCATTTGGGTTAACATCCTAAAGGTCTTAAGTGTTTGTCTTCTGTGTTTATTGCATCACTGGAAAAATAAATCGTAAAGAATCAGTCCTTTCTTTCCCCGTGACTCGCCAAAACATGATTGTGTTATAAAGTTTCTGAATACTAAGAAAATGCCAGGAAGGCTATGTTAACCAGAGTGATGAAAATGTGTCAAACGGTCTATAAAAGCAGTGTATGGTGCCCCATGATCACATTAATGTACGCAGCTATGATTTAATAATAAAAATAAAATAAAAGTACAAAATAAATAAATAAATAAAGTTTCTGAATAGGGCGGCGGCTGTGGCTCAGTAGGTAGAGTTCTGGCCCCATAGACCAAGGGTGGTGGGTTCAAACCCAGCCCTGGCCAAACTGCAACAAAAAAATAGCTGAGCGTTCTGGCAGGCACCTGTAGGCCCAGGTACTCAGGCGGCTGAGGCAAGAGAATCACCTAAGCCCAAGAGCTGGAGGTTGCTGTGAGCTGTGTGACGCCATAGCACACTACTGAGGGTGATGAAGTGAGACTGTCTCCACAAAAAAAAAAAGTTTCTGACTTGTTTCTCTGGCAGTTAAATTATTATACTGACCCCATTTGTGCCACAAACATCATAATACCTGAAAAAAAAAAAAAAAAAAAAAAAAAACAGGGTCTATACTGGCTTTGGGCAAAGCAAAGTTACAACTACTTTCTAGAACTAATAATATCAAAATTAAACATGTTAAAGGGGAGGGTCCAAAAGAACTCCCTCCGAGAAGTGTTTGTATTCTATTTTATTTTAGAGGCACCATCCCAGGAGGTGCTTCTAAAAGGAGTGAGGTTTGAGTTGTGTATCTCTAAAGATGCTTTTAAAGAAATTGGAGGAAGGAAAGAGAGGAATGAAGGAAGGAAAGGGAAAAAAAAACTAATTTGTTATAGGGTTTTGGGTTCCCTAGAGCTACTTGCACAGCAAACATGAGGTGTTTGCAGGTCCTTTTAGGACAGTCTGGGTAGTGCAGTGAACCTAGCGGCGCAGTAGTAACATGGGAAACTGCCTGAGTTTGTAGGCAAGACTTACAGACTGTGGGAGAACATACATTTCATGATAGTAAAATAACACATTTATTTCAAGTCTTACACCGTCCTGTCATGTACCATTTCTGAGCCATGCTTCCTTCTTGACACTTGAGTAAAACTATCAAAGGTGAGAGCCAGCAGTACCGTGTAGGTCTTTGGCTTTCAAAAACTGGGTTTCTGGAAGCACGAGGTTCCCACAAAGGGGCCCAAGAGGCTGCTGTGGGGAGAGGGAAGGGGCTGAGGGGGGTGGGGCAGGGACCCATCCCAGGCCACGCAGAACAGCTCAGCTTCACCTGCTTTGCAGGCTGACTGCCACCTCTCAGAGGAGCCGTGTTCCTGTCCTCTGCAGCCTGCACTTCATAAAGGGCAGGCAGACTCGCTTATTCTTTCTCTGGACGTCCATCCAAATACAGATATCATCATCAGAATTCCTCAGCATGGAAGCCAGATTTTCTCACTCATCTTGAAGAAAAGCCACCTTTCCTCAGTTAACATGCCCTGCATTGGTAACATTTTACTTAACCAAACCATTTCTTGTTAGTCTGAGGGAGGGCAATTTAGTTAAGAGAGAACATAATTATGTCTCCTTGCTTTTAAGGAGCAGTTTTGTGATTTAAAAGTTAAGAAGCACTGGAATTAGGACACATCCTGCAGATAAGTAAATCACATGATTTTTTTCCCCTTAAATACAGGTAAAATCAGAAATAATGACAGCATTCACCGCTTCCACCATTCATTCTAGCCCTCACACTAGCCAAATGCGCAGAAGAGCTTGAGAAAGCCTAAAACACAGAGTTAAATGCTCCTGTGAATCAGTGCCTCTCCCACGGAAATTGTGAAAATCCCTCTTGAGAAGCTGATGCGTTTTGATTCCCATGTGGCCAATTATTGTTACTTCTGAGTACAGAAACTATGATTTGTAGTGATATGAATGATCTAAAGAATCCTTATTTATCACAGTGCAATTTTCAGCTTTTATAGTTAGAATAGCAGTCATTTATTTTTTACTTGCAAACTACTTAACACTGAAGAGTCTTGAAACATCCCCTGGTTCAGAAGTTACCTGGAAAATAGTTTAACAAGTGCTACCTCTGATTTCATAATCCTTTGTCAAAGATGCTTTACTGCTAATGGAACAAGAGAGGAGTCATCACCCTAAAAATGTCAAATTCCAAAATTACCCTTAACTTTGGGAAGAACAGGTAACTTCTGCGGCAATTGCTACAAGACAATAGCCAGGTGTAGGATGGAAATACCATTACTTACTTGACACCTTATGAAACGCTTTATGTTTTTGTTTTGTTTTGTTTCTGGGTAGGTTTATGGCAGACATTGTCAGATCTTCCCCCGGAGAGACTCAGGAAATCTCTCCCTCTTATAAATAATTGGGTTTAGGAGTGAGCATGTGCCTCAGGCTTATCAGTGGTAGAGAATGGTATTTAGTGGTATGTAATGGAAATTCTGCCAGAGGGCTTCCAAAAGGGATTCTTTGTTCCTAAAAAGACAGACACAGGATAGGTAAACAACAAGTTCTGACTCTGGAGGGTGAGGTGTGAGAAGGTGATGCCTGCAGCATTGGCATGAAGACAGTTCACAGAGCTGGAAAGGCGAGTTGGTCTTGATTCAGACATCATGTCCTAAGTAACACTCCCTGGAGCTGCCTTGTCTCTAAACCTCATGTTCCATGAGATAATACGTGTGTATCCCCTTTATGTTCAAGCTCCTCTACTTAGGATTTGCTGTTACTGGCAGCCAAAAGCATGTTAACTGCTGTAATATAGAGAGCTACATAAAAATATTTTATAAAGTTTATCCCTTCATCCTACAAATATTTAATGAGGCTGCCCCATATGCCAGGCATGAGTCATTCTGCAGACATACTTTGGCTCTGCTTTTTTCCACTTAACGTTTCCTTCCGTCATTAAGAACTCTTTGGATATATGGTGTTCATGGCTACGTTGTTTAATCATTTCTCCATTATCTGACATTTAGGTTGCTGAGGATTTTCATTATTAAAAGTAAAGACATGGTGAACATCCGTGCACATGATTAGTTACATTTCTGATCATTGAGGGGATATATTCCCAAAACAAAACAGAGACAAAAAGATACATTTTTAACACATGTAGTACATATTCCCAAATTGCCTTGCAGTTTATATGTCCTCCTGTGGCATTTGAGAGTTGCTGCTGCACATCAGGGCACTCTCGTAACGCACAATCCTTCCCCCCCTCAACTATTTCTAGAACAAATTCAGGTTAAATTCTACAGGGCATATTTACTCAATGAATGGGAGGGGAGATTGTTAATGAATACAAGAGATTTAATGTGTGCCCTCATTAGGATCTTGATTCATACAATCTATAAAAAATAATTTTGAAAAATTTAAACATGGACTGAGTATTATTTGACGTTAAGGAATGAGTGTTAATTTTATTAGGTATGGTAATGGCACAGGGTTGGCACAATGACTATGTTGCCAAGTTAACGTTGAGAAAATCAAGTCCTTGGCAGTTACAGATGTGTCTTTATTAATGAATAAAGTGGCATTGCTGTCTGGGATTTACTTTAAAATACTCCAGCAAATAAAGATGATGGAGTGGAATAGGAGAAGGCTGACTGGCAAAATGTTGATAATTTCTGAAGCTGAAAAATGAGGGTTTCTTAGGTTAGTCTCTCTACCTTTGCATACATTTTAAAAATACAATACAGAGCTTTTTTTTTTCTTTTTTTGAGACAGAGTCTCACTATGTCGCTCTTGGTAGAGTACCGAGGCGTCACAGCTCACAGCAACCTCAATTTTCTTGCCTCAGCCTCCCAAGTAGCTGGGACTATAGGCACCCGCCACAACACCTGGCTATTTTTTGTTGTAGTTGTCATTGTTGTTTAGCAGGCCCGGGTTCAAACCCACCAGCCCCGGTGTATGTGGCCAGTGCCCTAACCACTGAGCTATGGGCACCAAGCCTGATACAGAGCTTTTTAATTTACTTTAATTAAATGTTTTAAAAGACTGTGTAGTTGACATCATGTACATAAAAGGCTGGCAGGTGCAGGCCTGCCCTCCTCTCTTCTAGGGCTCAGTGAAGGGCTCCACTGGATTGACTGAGATCTCAGCAGTCACTGATAGCTTTATTCTTAGCCCCGAGAACAAGAGGGAGCCTGGTTTGGTCCCAGAATCTGCCCTAGAAGTTATGGTCACATTAACACAGGCCCAAAACTTCACAGGGGTCCTCAAACTTTTTAAACAGGGGGCCAGTTCACTGTCCCTCAGACCTTTGGAGGGTCGGACTATAGTTTAAAAAAAACTATGAACAAATTCCTAAGCACACTGCACATATCTCATTTTGAAGTAAAAAAACAAACGGGAACAAATACAATCACGCTGCCGCATGTGGCCCGCGGGCCGTAGTTTGAGGACCCCTGAGGGAACTGGACCCACGTAGATTGCAGTCTTCATTGGTCTCCAAGCCAACTTCATGGTCCGTTGGTCCTTAATCAGCTCATCTGCTCCCCAAATCAGGGGTTGAACACAAATCAGATGAGCTCAGGCTTGAAGCACGGGGAATAAATTACATATTGAAAAGCATAGCCTGGGCGGGGGCTGCAGCTCCGTAAGTAGGGCCCTGGCCCCATATACCAAGGGTGGCAGGTTCAAATCCGGCCCCGGCCAAACTGCAACAAAAAAAAAACATAGCCGGGTGTTGTGCCGGGCACCTGTAGTCCCAGCTATTCGAGAGGCTGAGGCAAGAGAATCACCTAAGTCCAAGAGCTGGAGGTTGCTATGAGCTGTGACGCCACAGCACTCTACTGAGGGTGACAAAGTGAAACAAAAAGAAAAGCATAGCCTATGATAATCAGTTTCATTTATGTGAATGAAAAACATAGGGAGACTGAAATTCATGGGGCATAACAGGCTTTTAAACCGATTTAATTGTTTGTTTGAAGAGACACACATATATTCAGTAACATGTGTTCTAGTAAGAGAAAACTGTGGGGTTGTAGCTTCTGATGCCAGCCAATGCCCGCTGGTCTGGGTATTAGATTTGGCAGCCAGTGTGGTCTGGCTTTCTCTACAAAGCATGAAACTATGGGCACTTTGCTTTCTCAGCCCTACTTAAGGCTTAAACCCCTGGCAGTGGCCTACACTCTATTACAATAGTCAGGTAGAAAAAGCACAGACCCAGGAGACAAGATCATCTAGGTTCGAACTCTGGCTTTATGACTTTAGGCAAATTTCTTAGCTTTTGTAGTCATCGTCTTCTCTTCTATCAAATGGGACTAGGAAACTAGTTAACTCCCAACTCCCCAGTGAGTGTGAGGAGCTAGTGACCAGCACACAGCAGGGTGGAGGGACCTATCAGGAGGTGAGGCCTCCTGCCTCAGCCTCCCAGAATGCTGGGATTACAGGCGTGATTCAGGGCTCTTTTATAAGCGCACCAATCCCCTTCATGAGTGCTCTGCTCTCACGACATAATCACCTCCCAAAGGCCTCACCTCCTGATACTATTGGTAATAATGCCTGAGCCCTTTCCTCCACCAAGAAGGACTTTGAGGGCTGTTATTCACCATCCAAGCATCATCAACATTCAGTATTATGGGGTGCAAAAGAGGAAGGCTTTCTATGAAAAAAGCCTGCATTATTAGCCTGCTTACACACTTATAAGCCCTGAGAGTAATACAAATATAGAAATGCCTCTAAGTGCAGACATAGGAATCTGTCTCCCCTTGCTTCCATGAACACCACCACTTATGCCATTTTCTGTTACTTTTTCTGAGTAGAGAGGTGGCAGTGATCATACACAGTAAGTAACCAAAAGTGATGATTATCCCTTTTTTTTTTTTTTTAATAAAATTGAGTTGAGTGCTTTAAAACCAAATAAGACAGAAGAGAGAAATTTTATCCTTTTTTTTTTTTTTTTTTTTTTTTGAGACAGAGTCTCTTTTGCCCCCAAGCTAGAATGCCATGATGTCATAGCTCACAGCAACTTCAAACTCCTCAGCTCAAGCAATCCCCTTGCCTCAGCCTCCTGAGTAGCTGGGACTATAAGCACCCACCACAATGCTCAGCTAAGTTTTCCCGTTTTTTAGCAGAGATGGGGTCTCACTTTTGCTCAGGCTGGTCTCGAACTCCTGAGCTCAAACAATCCACCTGCCTCAGCCTCCCAGAATACTAGGATTACAGGCGTGATTCAGTGCTCTTTTATAAGTGCACCAATCCCATTCATGAGAGCTGTACTCTCACTACTTAATCACCTCCCAAAGGCCTCACCTCCTGATACTATTACTGTGGGAGTGAAGATCTCAACACATGAATTTTTGGCAACATTGTAGTGCAAGTGGTTAAGACTGGAGAGGTTCATGGTAGAGTTGGACAGACTGAAAAAAAAAAAAAAAAAAAAAAAAAAGAGCTGGGTGGCACCTGTGGCTCAAGGATTAGGGCACCGGCCCCAGAGGTGGTGGGTTCAAACCCAGCCCTGGCAAAAAAAAAGCTGTTAACTATGATGTGCCCTTTATTTAGCTTATGGAGGCAGGTGAGCAAGCGCAGAGAAATCCGCACAGGTGGAAAGTCTCAGAGCCTTATATACCAACCAGAATAGTGGCTCTGAGTCAAGCATTAATTACATAAGAATGAGGTCATATTGTTTAATCATGATTACTTCAAAGAACATGGCACCTGCCGGCCTGAAGGCCAAAGAGCTGAATCAACTCATGGTCCCCACAGACAAAACTCAAACCATAGCAGTTTCCCAGCCACAGAGTGCAGGGCCTTGAACTTAACAGGTGCTCAGTATACCACTATTACCTTGTATCTGGTACTTAACGCATAACAACTCCTGTTGCTCCACTTCCTAAGCAAAAAATAAATCACCTCTGGACAGGAAGGGACTACATGAGAAAATTCTCTTAATTCCTTGTTAATGGCTCCCTCTCCCCGCAACACACACACACACACATCCCTCTTATTATTTCTGAACCTTCTCTATTTTCGTTGACTTTATTCAGTTCCTGGAATAATATCAGGTCAATAAATAGCCCCAAATAAAAGCTTCCCCTTTTTTCCTGCATGTTTCCTGTGTTTAGTTCTCTGTGTTCAGTGACTACCTGAGCAATACTTTCTGGTCTTGCAACTGGGGAACCTTCACTGTCAAGAGCTGATGAAGGGCTTTGATTTTAAAACAATAGTTCCCAAAGAAGAGATGGTAAGTCTGGTTTTCTCTCTACCATGAAGGGCCCTAACTAACTCTCAGTGGAACTACTTGTCCTTCCGTCCTTTACCAACTCACCCTGTCCATATCACTCCATCCTTTCCAGCTGAGAAGCTAAACTCAGAATCATCCTCTACTTCTTAGTTATATACCATTAATTTCATACCCAAATACAGCTTCTTGTGTGCTAAGAAAGGAAAATACAATTTAGTTGGAAAACTAAATAGTAACAGAGTGTGCGCAATAGGAAAAGGTGGCCCTTTGGCCTGAGCTGAGCAGACCTGACCAGGAGGTCTCAATCCCACAAGCCCACACATGTCAAGGTCTGGTCTGAACACTTCCCAAGTGTACACCAAGAGGCAGCCACTGCCAAATGGTAGCAACAAGAAAAGGTGTCAGCTTGGGGACAACTGAGACATTATCAAGAAAGAGTTCTTATGAACCCAACAGTAGGACCCAAGTTAGAAAACTGAACTTGAAAATAAAAATTAAAAAAGGGGCCAAGCATGGTGGCTCATGCCTGTAATCCTAATACTCTGGAAAGCCCAGGCACATAGATCACCTGAGCCACAGGTTCCAGACCAGCCTGAGCCAGACCCCATCTCTAAATATAGCCAAGTGTTGTAGTGGTCGCCTGTAGTCCCAGCTACTCAGGAGGCTGAGGCAAGAGAATCACTTCAGCCCAAAACTTTAAGGTTGCTGTGAGCTATGACACCACTGCACTCTACCATCGGTGACAAAGACAACAAAATAAATAAATAATACAAAATAAAAATAAAAATTTTAAAAAGAAAATAAAGAAAAATGGAAAGGAGGAGGTTTGACTCAATAAGATGCTTAACTGAGGGAGGAATGCTTAGTGTGCATTTTTTAAATCATGTTTGCATTCCGAGTGACTCTGATGCCAATCCTCAAATCACCCTTCCTGATGGCGCCTGTGGTTCAAAGGAGTAGGGCCTCCGGAGGTGGTGGGTATGCCGGAGGTGGTGGGTTCAAACCCAGCCCCGGCCAAAAAACTGCAAAAAAAAAAAAAAAAATACATGTTTATTTTTAATAGTGACCCTCTAGTAGGAAACTAAAATGAAATTGGCTTTTTTCTCCATAAATGATTAAACTTAATATGCACTCATATCACACTCAACTGGGCTAGACAACTAATGAACTAAAATTTCTCCTATGATAATTAGTTCTATGCAGTATCAATTGTTTAGCACCACAATAAAGTGTGGGGGGGAGGGGGTTGTTTGTTTTTTGAGATAGTCTCAAGCTGTCGCCCTGGATAATTCAGAGTACTGTGGCGTCATAGCTCACAACAACCTCAAACTCTTGGGCTTAAGCAATTCTCTTGCCTCAGCCTTCCAAGTAGCTGCGACTACAGGTGCCTGCCACAACATCCGGCTATTTTTTGTTGTTGTTGCAGTTGTTATTGTTGTTTTAGCTGGCCTGGGCTGGGTTCAAACCTGCCAGCTTCAGTGTATGCGGCCGGCACCCTACCCACTGAGCTATAGGCGCCACCCAAAGTGGTAAGAAAAAATACTTTCCATAACTACTCCCTTTTCAGTGGGCAATTTCAAATAAACAAAAAAAATCTATGATTCACAATGTATTAACAAATAAGATTTTGACAAGTATGACAGTAACCAATACTTTTCATCTCTCAAAGAAAAACATGTCCCATAAACTTTTAAGATATATTTTAGTAACTGAGAAACGCATGATAAACAATTGTAGCCTCAGAATAAAAGGCAATAAACATGATTAACAGCGGTTACTAGTAGAGAGTGAAACTGGTAGGAGATAGTGGCAATCATTTATTTTCACTTTGTATATCTGTACAATATTTAAAAGTTTTCCACAGTGAACATTCATCACTTTGGTAATTTTATTTTAAATTTAAATATGAAGGGGGGTAACACCTGCAGCCTCTGGGAAGCTTAACACTCAAATAATGAAACTGCTTTTTCTCTGGCAGAAGGCTATCATGAATTCACAAATACAACACAGTATGTCAACCAGTTATAAAATGTAAATGTTGACTTCAATTGGAATAAGTGAATCACAAAAATCTATATTAAGCCTTGTAAAAACTGGAAGCAAACATCACATGGCCATCAAAAGATCTTACAAAATTCAACAGTATTATTTTTAAGTTTTGCGTGAGACAATCATTTCTCAACTAGGACTATGCACACCCACGTGAGGTCTGAGATGACCTCTATGAAGTTATGAAACAAGCTTAGTTTGACAGCAATTAAAAAACACAAAACAAGCTGTAACATCACAACTTGATACGAGGGACTGGCACAGGAACAATTCAGCTGAGTGCACAATTAGGTGAGTACAATTTTCTGGGTTTAGACAATATAAAAGACTGTGTCCTAATGAGCTGGGGACACTGGACAACTGGGTAAACTAGAAAGCTGTATACACCAATTACACTAATGAGCTGAGCACCAGTGAGGTGTAACATTCAATTGTGCAACTATAGCTTTACATGATAGGGAGTAATTCTTGAGTCACGACAATGATGACATCAGAGAGTTCCGGATTTCTTGGAATTCAGCCAACCACTAACTTCTTCTGCAAAGAAAACTTGAGTAGACAATTGGTGACCTAGGACATTATTATGGCTACATTTTAAACACAGAGAAAAATTCAATTATATATAAGACAATATCGTGTCTTACTGTGTCATTTGCCATGTGAAAGAAATCCAAATGAGATGATAACCGTGTTGGTGACATGGCCTCTTATCACATAAAAGGAGAAACATAACAAACAAATGTAAAGTGAATGATGCAAATTAATATTATTATACCCTGAATTCACCCATCCCAACTACCCAACAGTTTCAAACAACAGCACAACAGTATAATTGGATATGATCATGGCACACTCATGTCTACGAGGACTTCAGCAGAATATTAAGGATATCAGAGGTTAAATCAAAATCCTCTACTTGTAGGCTTGCTCCAGTTGTACATCTACAGAGCAAGTAAAAGACCTCATGCAACAGCTGGAAAGTTTGGCAAAATCTTGTGCATTAGAAATCGCAAACGTAGCAATAGACTCTGATATACATGAAAAGATTGAGGGAATTTCATTTCCAAAAATGACAGGCTAGGCAATTCAGATGAAAATAACTAAAAAAGCTGGAGCTTTCACACCCTCAGCCCCAGAGCAGATGTAGTACCCTACCCTCTAGGGACTTCAGGCTTCTTGCACACCCCTGCTGTCACACCCCTGTGACATCAGTCGTCCCGTGTACCAGACAAGTCTCCCTTCATACCACACCACAGGTTAAGGCAGCACCTCAGGCCCCAGAAGCTACAATGTCCCAGTATAATGGAGCAGTTGCACCTTCCAGAGCCACAGCTGACATGGCGCTAAATCCCCAGGAATCCATAGGCTCCTCTGATCCAAGTAGCTACAATCTACGGAGCTGAGTAAATGTAGCACTTCCACATCCCTGGGATTTAGAGCCTTTTCTGAGTTATGCCACCCATCCTCCAGAACAGCCAGAATACTGCACCTCCCTGGAACTACACCAGAGATCTAGTGCTCATGAGGACTACAGGTAATACAATTGTACTGGAAAAAAGAACCTCTGTAAGTTGATACCCCAAGGGACTGTAACAAACTGGTCAACATACAGAGGTGGTCAACGTAAGGAACTAGGCCTACTGTACATACATGTGGTGCATATCCAGATCACGAAAATTAGGTCAACTTATAGGAAGTGGTCAATGTAGGGAGATATTCAACTATGGAGGTTGTACTGTTTGTGAGATTCATGCTAAACAAGTATTAATAGATTTTAGCTGTTCTTGGCACAAAAAAAGGGAGGGGGGGGTGGCAACTATGTGAGATGATGGATATGTTAGCCCTTTCCAAAACTATGCCAGACCTCATCTAACACAATAATTTTCCTGTTCCATTCCAATGTCAGAAGATGTCTGACACTTCTTTTGTGCCGCTCACACTATGGACAAGAGGTTAGTGACAATGCTGAGTACGTACTTTGGCCCTCAGACACAGTTGACCACTGGTTATAGCAAGACAGGCGCACAGCCTAAGACAGATGAAAAAATGCTCATCATCCTTAATCATCAGAGAAATGCAAATCAAAACTACTTTGAGATATCATCTAACTCCATTAAGATTAGCCATATCACAAAAATCCCAAAACCAGAGATGTTGGCGTGGATGTGGAGAAAAGGGAACACTTCTACATTGCTGGTTAGAATGCAAACTAATATGATCTTTTTGGAAAGATATTTGGAGAACACTTAGAGATCTAAAAATAGACCTGCCATTCAATCCTATAATCCTCTACTAGGTATATATCCAGAAGACCAAAAATCACATTATAACAAAGATATTTGTACCAGAATGTTTATTGCAGCCCTAATTCATAATTGCTATGTCATGGAAGAAGCCCAAGTGCCCATCGACCCATGAATGGATCAATAAATTGTGGTATATGTACACCATGGAATATTATGCAGCCTTAAAGAAAGATGGAGACTTTACCTCTTTCATGTTTTCATGTTACATGGAGGGAGC
>CAUYPK010069745.1:0-13983 GCA_963574355.1 Loris lydekkerianus | reverse complement strand
TAGAACTGCCATTCGATCCTATAATTCCTTTACTAGGTTTATACCCAGAAGACCAAAATTCACAATATAACAAAGACATCTGTACCAGAATGTTTATTGCAGCCCAATTCATAATTGCTAAGTCATGGAAGAAGCCCAAGTGCCCATTGACCCATGAAAGGACTAGCAAACTTTGGTACATGTATACCATGGAATACTATGCAGCCTTAAAGAAAGATGGAGACTTTCCTCTTTCATGTTTACATGGATGAAGCTGGAACATATTCTTCTTAGCAAAGTATCTCAGGAATGGAAGAAAAAGTATCCAATGTACTCAGCCCTACTATGAAGCTAAATTATAGCTTTCACATGAAGGCTATAACCCAACTACAGCACAAGACTATGGGGAGAGGGCCAAGGATGGGGTTTTGGTGGAGGGAGGGTAATGGGTGGGGCCACATCTATGGTGCATCTTAGAATGGGTACAGGCGATTGCACTAATGTACACAGCTATGATTTAACAATAAAAAAAAAAAAAAAGATGTAAGTGTTCAGAATTATGCCTGGCACAGAAAAAGTGCTTTAATAAATGGAGGCTGACATTCACCATTCTCCTTAATTATCATTAGAGATGTGTCACTGGTAACATATTGTGAATTGCAATCTTCTCCTGGCTGATGTTATGCAACCAAGAAAACACAAATGTTTATTTTTACAAATTCAGTTTACACAAAAGACAACCTGAATTCTTTCCATTAAAATATTTAGCAAATATTGAGCATCCGTTATTTTTCAGAAACTTCTGCAGGCTCTAGAGATGCCATAGTGAGCAGAACTAGGTCCCCACACTCTCAGAATAGACTCAGGGGAGGGGACAGAGAACACGGCACTGGGTACAGAGTTCTGTAACATAACAGCAGGTCATGGAGAGTGCTATGAAGAACACAGCATCCTGAGGGGCACAGAGGGATGCTTGGAAGGGCTTTAGGCAGGGTGGTCAGCAGAGTTGCCCCTAAGGGGATGGCGTTAGCACAGGAACACTCCTGAAGAAGAGCTAAACCATGGAGGGCAAGTGCCAAGGCCACACCTGGCTGCTCAAGGAAGAGTGTGGCTGGGACAATGGCAGGAGGACTGGTGCACGGGAGAAACCAGCAACCAGAGCAGGGGAGGGACCAAGGGCCAGGTTAGGGGGTGCCTGGCACAGGGGATCCCAGGAGCAGAGACACCACATGGACACTGATGACATCAGATGACCAAATCGCACTGATGACCACATCACCCCCTGATGCCAACTGAATGATGCGGGGTCATGCACAAGATTCCCTGTATATCACATCCTCACCTGTCAGTTTATCCTGTTTTATAATCTCCTGTGCATGGTCTAACAGATGCTGACCACTCATCTTTAGCAGTCCTACAACTCTATCTTTAACTGAAATAATTTCTCCTGACCAAAATTGCAACAAAGTTCAGAACGCTGGAGAATTGAGAGTCTAATTCAATTACATTAGTTATTTTCCATTTGGGCAGAAAAATATAATAACTTGTAAAACAAAAAGTGTTCTGAAAACACCTATTATGAATACCGTGAGGATTAACTGATTTCAGATTGAGGAGGCCCAGGGTATGGTGCCCAATTTCCTCTCCCTGGATCTAACCTTTATTTTATTCATTCACGGAAGGCAAAGGGCAGAAGCATTTTGCTTATAACACAGAGCTCATTTGGATTTAGTTTATCCAATGAGGAAATCCATTTAGTTTCATGTCTTTAAAAGCATGCTTCACATGTTTATGACTCCAAATTTTGAGCCACACCCATATTTCACCAGTTATTTTCACTAATTACCAGTGGGTGATCTCAGACACAGCCCAGATGCTTTGGGCAGCAGCAAACAGTCTGCTGGACTATGGCCTCCTCGTCTTCCTCTCAGCTCCGCAGATTTTCAATCAGAAGGCATTCTGATTGCATAGAAGAAGTTGTTAGACCACCTCTAGCCCCTGTGACATCCCTGCAGCAGGTTGAGGAAAGTTAATCTCTCTCTTCCAGAAAGGAGAGCAGGAGAGCACTAAGGCTTCAACACAATGACCCCAGTCCCTGAGACCTAAGGACTCTGTTGAAGGAGACCCTCAGCAGGTGGCCCCTACAGCCTTTCTCAGGAGGAAGACCAGATTTCTACAGCTAAAACAGTGATGTATTTCTAACCACATCACAGACCCATGGGTTAGTAGCATGCTTTTTCTTCATTGTCTTTGATTTCCCAGCATATAATTTCCACGATCAATGATAAGAACAGTCTCAAAGTGAACAATCAGAACAATGGACCCAGTCGGGGAACTGTCGCCCAAGCAGCTTTTCTCTATATTCACCAAAAACAGAGACAGATGAAATATGTAGAAAATAAAACCAGAAAGAGGGAGTGCAAATATCAAGAGAAATGGCACCCTGGACTCCTGGCAGTCATCAACCCCACGAGGAGCCTTCAAGGATAATGAAATTAACACATCTGCCCGGAATCATTTCCATGATTACTGCAGACAGCTAAAAAATAGAAAAGACCAGATAATTCAGGCTTCCACTTAGAATTGTTTGAAGATTGATTTAGCATCAGACAAGGGCCAATTCAATTATAAAAATTTAATTTTACATTAGCTAAAATGGGCATACTCTTTTAGCAGGCTATGAAGATTGCCTTAACTTCAAACCATTGGTTAGTTACCTGATTGTTTAGTTTGTTCATGTCTACATTTAGCTCCTATAAAATGTATTCATACATACTTAAGGTTCTAATAAGTTGTTAAACAGCTTGTATTGTCAAAGTGACTCCAAAGTTTTTTAAAAAAATAATATAAGGCATTTTTTTTATTAAAAAAAAATAATTAGTTTTGGCTGCAAATAACTGTCCAGACAGTTAGTTTACAAGTTCAGGGAGAGTGCCGCTAATGATCTCACTTAAGTAGGAAGCCATGTTTAATGAACCATTAAATGTATCCCCTGGGGGTAGGGTTGAAAGGAAAAGAGATGGGTCTCTTGCACCATCAAAATAAGGGATGAGAAGCTCACAGGGTGGGGCATCTCTGTGTGACTTCATTCCACCTCTTACTAATTGTAGCCAAAAATGGGAAATGGACACATTGAGAGGTGATGTGATCTATCAAAACAAAGTCTTTGAAGGTCAAGGCCAATGGGAGCTTCCAGAAGAGCACAGGCCAGAGTAGGTCCCAGAGCACAACCATCACCAGCCCCCAGGAGTTGTCACACTGAAGCCATGCCTCCCTCCACTGCCAGCCCAGCATCACTGCGCTTCTCACGTGGAGCCCTGCTCTGTAACCACCAGGAAGCATGAGCTTGTGCCAACACGACTTTTAAAATTAAATAATGACCCAGTATTTATCGAAATCTGATCTTCTTTGAAGTTTTCTTCAACCCATAATAAAATCAAATGGCCATCAATTCCTCACAAAACAATGTTTAGTCTTGTTAGAAAAAGATATGAAATTAGGAGGGTAGCATAGGTATTATTTTACTAGAAATCAAATCATTTTAATAAATGACTTGGGTGCCTTCCATCACAGTTAGATCTAATCACATTTTATCTGTGTCATAAAGGAGTATTTGAGCTCCCATGGAAGCAGCGAATGAGTTTTCACCTGGCCCTGAAGTCACAGGTCTCTGTCTCCATTATCTTCAAGTCACTTTCAGGTTAAAACCTTTGCAGAATATGAGATGCAGATTTACATGTTAACTAGTTCCTTAGAGAGGGGATGTGAGCAGTCTTAAAAGAATACGCCATCTGGTGCAGTATGACTTCTCGTTAACAGTTTATCTGAATGTCATCATTTTGTTTTCCCCACACATGCCTTAATCACCTTCTTCAGGAATAAATTGGCTCTCTTGTCAAACTAGCTTTTCCATGGCTTCTACACAATATGGGTCTAAATGCTTATTACTCCTTACAGGCTATACTATACTCCTGAGGTCTCTCCTTGTGTCTCAGCTTCCATATTTGATGTAATCTCCTCTAAGGCATTTGAGACAAATTCTCAGTCCATGTAGGAGGCATGGAGACAGGCATCTGCAAATACCAAACAGTGACCCAGCAGATCTCCCCTACAAGGTGCTCTGTGAAAGCACGCTTCCACACAAATAGGTGCTTTGGGAAGATAACACAGAGAAGTGTTTCCAGAACATGATCATCAGGATGGAAGCAATTGGGGACAGATGCGTCAGTGAGTGGGTTGAGTCTCAAGACTCAGAGATCTGAATCAATCTCCCCACACCCCAGCACCATCACCCACATTTGCCTTCACCACTGTTTCTTGCCTTGGAGACTACAGCACCCAGTGTTCTGAGGATCAGGCAAGCCTTCTAAATACCTGTTAGGTGGGCCTCTCACCCTCGTACTGCTCTAATTCAGTCACCATCATACTGCTCTCCTGCATCTGATCTTGCCTTCCTCCCATCCAACCTCCACACTACAGAAAAAGTAGTTTATAAAATTCCCAACCATGCACGACAGCCACTGTGGCGCAGACACTAGCCAGACACACAGCGTTTCCAGTCCTTCAGCTGCCCCAGCTTTCTTGAATCTCCTGCCTTCCAACATGCATCTCCCTCCAGAGATAGGCTTCCCTCTTTCTCAGGGGTGCAGAGAATGGTCCCCTTTGTAAGACCTTTTGAGAACTCGCTGCCGTGAGCCCAGAGCCTTCTCTCCATCTTCCCTTCCTCAACCCTCCTCCCACTTGACCACAGTTATTTTGCAAGGACCCATCTTCCTAAGCACAACTGCAGTTCTGTGAGCTCAGCAGCCATGTCTGTCTTGTCCATAACTGCATTCCCACTACCAATAACGTTACTTCAAAACACGATCAATGAGAAGTCAGTCCTCAGCAGGGGACACATGTACAATGAGGCAACTTGAAGGATGCTTAACAGAGCTCCCCAGGTCCAACAGAGAAAGTAGAGTGTTTCACAAAGCAATGCCCCGGAAAGAGAAGACAGCCTGTGTAATTTGCAACCAGTGACCAATTCTAGACAAGTCAAGGATATAGTGAGTGCCAGGTGGAGCAAGCCTGCTTCCACTCTCCAGGACAGCATTACAACAAAGGGAAGGTAGGAGAGTGTGTGGACCGAGGACAGGAGCAATGGGACAGGGGGACAGGACTTGAGAACCTCACCTGTGCATTTCTTCTATGATCTGCTAAGTACCCACTGTCTGATACTTAGTAAACATTCAACGTGAAATTATGGAATGAATGAATCTTATTTCTACAGCCTTAGAGTCCTCGTAACATTGTGGTGTCAGCTCAGCCTCATGGGCTGGAAGTTATATCATTCTAATATTCTAGACTCTATAAGAAGTCTCAGAATTTTATCTTAATTCTGGGTTAGACCCCTGACAAATAAGCTAATCTCACTAGGCAGTCACTCTACAAACCATTCATCCATGTAAGAAATATTTATTAAAAACCTACCATAGGCCACTCTCTCTTGTAGGAACTGGGGAGACATTATTGACCAAGACAAGGTACCACTACTCATGGACATGGGAGAACACAGAAAAGAAACAACATATAAACTAGAAAGCATCCTCAGACTACTTCAAACGATGATAACAGGCAGGAAGAAACTATAGGCAGAGGACGAAGCAACGCATTTGCATTGTTTCAGATAGCATGCCCCAGGGAAGGACAATGATTAGCAGCCTCCAGAGGCCAGATAATAGGAAAATTAATTCCAGGGTAGATAGAAAGAGTATTGAAAAAAAAATGCTTAAGATTGAAACCCAAGCCATATTAATCCCCAGAGCCTCTGGTACAATTCCCAGCTTAGAAGTATCATCCCTTCACTCTTGCAATTTTCTGTTCCTTTACAATCTCATTCATTCCTTTCTTAAAGGGTCACTGAGGGTGTGTGGGACACCTGGCACTGGGGTCAACAGTAAGAAAATAGAACAAATGTGTATTGCTGGACTGGGAGAGTTAGTGTGAATTTAAAACCTCTCATATTTAATAGATTTTGATCTACAAAATGGCACTTTCATATGACACATAGCCTTTTTTTTCTGGATTGGTAAATACACACTCTTGGGCGATAAATGACATGTTTTATTACCTATCAGTCTAAGATATTAGTATTTTTAGTTGAAAAGGAGTTTCATATCTGAGTTATAGAAATCTTCCTAAGAAACTTCTTGTTACTATTATTCCATTTAAAGCGAATAGTAAAAGAAAATAGTAGAAGTTAATAAAGTCTTAAAATAAGGTATAGTCTTCTCTTTCCCCCAAGTTAATGCAAGTTTTACAACTGAATGTATTAGTATCTAGTAGAATTCCCTCCATCTACTTCCGGAGTAGAAGGATTTCAATCTAAGACTATCTTTCCAATCCCTCAGGAGAGAACTGCTTTAAAATACACTTTCAGATAACAATTCAAGGAACTTAGTTTAACAAGTTTGTAGCATCTTTTTGGTGATAATAATTAGACACAAAATCATCACAATTTCACAATCCCCCGAATCACGGTCACCTTGTTCTACCACACCAATCCCAGCAGACCCTGATGAAAAGTCTCTGTTGTCTTAGGTCATTAGAATATGAGTCTACATTCTATGCCCATGAGTATCAAATATTGTGTTTCCTGGCATCTGAAGTCTTAAGAGTTAGAAATTTTCTGAATTCTCCCAGTAGCCATTACAGAATTCCTTCATAATGAATAATTACAATGCATTCTTCAACTCTTGGAGGGATGACTTTTACAGGGACCATCCTTCTGTGCATAACATAGCCCTTCTGAGCTTGTCACAAGCACGTTACCTTCAAGAGATGTCATGAAATAGTAATAGAATGTTCCTGTTATCTCTCTTACTTATTATGGAACTGGAATATGTCCTATTCCCAGCTTAAATTGCCTTAAGGTAAAGAGATATATTCTTTTTATGACAGAGTCTAATTTTTTCATATGGCTAATTCAGGAGGAAGTTATGAGGCTAAAAATTACCCAGGGCAGCAATTTCTTAGGCAGTATCATTCCATATTACTCAGAATCCAAGGGAGATATCCTGATACCCTGAAGGCAGAAGTCCTGATTAAGGAACCCAAGAGCATTTCTCCCTCTCTTAAAAGACCTCTCTGACCTTCCAGTCTGATTTGTTCAATACTCGTGTCCCAGGTACATTCTATACCATGGTGACTACAGTTACCAATAATTTGTTGCACAGTTGAAAATTGCTAACACAGTAAATTTTAAGTGCTTCCTTTACAAAAATATAAGTATCTGAGGTAATGCCAATGTTAATTATGAAGTTAGCCATCCCACAAAGTACACATGCATCACCCAAAATTGTGCTGTCTACCATAAACATACGCACCCTTCATTCATCAATTTCAAATAATAAATTAAATTAAAACATGCTAAATTACCCTGTGAATAACCCGGAAACAAATAATTGGGGGAAAGTTCTGGTAAAACAGTCTGCAACCCCAGTGAAGACAATACTATCATGACAAAATTGTCTCCTTTTTTGTACGGAAATCTCGTCCTCTCTTGTCCAGAGAATAAAGAGGATGACTCTTGCAAACATCTTTTGCAGTTTAGGGATAAATGAAAGTACCAAAGTATTCATGAGTGTCATGTTCCTGAGGTTGACAGTTAAGGAAGTCACATCTGTGGCTCCTGGAAGACGGAGGAACTGGCACAGCCCTGATTCACCCCTTTCTTTTATAGTGTGTGAGCAGATCTAACTCTTTTCACCCTCACCCAGAAAAGGAGTAAGTGTGCAAGAAGTTTACTTTTCCAGAACTTCAGCAATAATCAAAATATCTTTATAATTCAGCATTTCCTACTTATACATATTTTACTGTTTCCATACCTCTAATCTCTAGATCCTCCAAAACCCTGTGAAGGGGAAACAAAGTAGGTATTACTGTTTTCCTAATGAAGAAATTGAAGCTCAGGGCACAGAGGAGACTCTTATGATGGTACGTGGGTGGGAAGAAGTGAGGCTCAAAGCAGAAATTCTGGTCTTTTAATTCATAATCCAGAGTCATCTTTCTGTCTTTTCCGTTTTCTCTTTTTCTTAAAATTAGGCGTTCGCAGTAACTGAGGGAACTCCTAAACGCACAGAGTGGTTTGAAAAGTCACATCCGTGTTCAGTTCTGCCGCACCGTGTAGAGAGTTTTGGAAAGATCTCAAGCAGAGCCTGATCCTAAGCCAGCAGAAGCTCTTTTATGCATCCTGCTTTTCCTTTTAAGGCATTTTAAATTAAAGGAAGCCTTAGACACCATCTCTTTCTGTCCCACTGACACCCAAATCTTTTCAATGAAAACACCAATTTGGTTTAGCTGCAGATTATTTTTATCTATTTTTGAGAGTCATATAAACTTAACTGGAACAAATATGTTCCCCTGCGTGTTCTTCCAGCATTTCAAAGTTTTTTATTAATTAAGCATTTTTTCCTAGAGTATTGGGAAGCAAATACTGCGCTGTGCCAAAGCAAGAAACACGTTAATGAATATGGAGAATGAAAATAAGCCAAATCCAAGTCGTAATACTACTCTGCCTTCCTGCACTGGGAAGACTTGAAAAGAGAAATACACAAACTGGGGATTAACGTAAGTGCAAAGTTATGACGTGAATTCTCCCACTAAAACCTTTTAGGAAAATAAAAGAAAAAAAATTTTTTTTTAAATCACAGAGTCACATGGGCCAATTTTCTGCCCTCCACAGTAGCAGAGTAAGTGACCTTACTATTAGTCACTTAGAACTCGAGTTGTTCCTTGGGGCCCTCCCATATCAAAATCCGTGCACATTCCAAACCCCTGATATAGAATGGCTTAATATTTGTAAATAATCTATACATATCCTGCCATATACTTTAAATCATCTCCAGTTTACTTACACTACCTAATACAATATAAATGCTATGCAAAAGAGTTTCTTATACTATATTTTTTAGGTAATAATGATAGGGGGGAAAAATCCACAGGTGTTCAGTACAGACAAAACTATTTTTTTCCAAAATACTTTTTATCTGCAGTTGGTTGAATCCAGGCATGTGGAATCCATGGATTAGGAGGACTCACCATATTTCAAAATCACTTTGCAAATAAAAATATGCTTTCTCTAATTCCTTCCAAAAGATCAGTTTCTTTAAAATTTTTTGATTAGTATGTATTCTACTTAAATTTAAACCTTAACTCTATGCATGATGAACCTTTTAGAGGAAGAAATTACAAAATTTCAAAAATTACAGGATAAGAACCCAGGATTCTTTCATTTTCCCAACAGAGTTATTAAAAAGTTTCAAGTCATATGCCTTAGAATGTTTCAAGTCACATTTCTATAACAGCACTTAGTAGGGCTCAGCATCAGAGCAGAGCTGAACCTATTTTAAACTTGCTCGGGACACATCCATTTGGCTGCAATGGGGAAATACCCTGGCAGTCCAGTCCCCTGTGGAGCATCAGTCATGTGCCCTGTAATCTCGTCACTGACAGAGCCGTGCCTCCAGCCCCTGCCCAGCATCACAACACAGCACCTGCCAGGTGTCACTCACCCAGGAAAAGACCACAATTCAAAATTCAAAGTATGGTTTCTACTGAATACATATCATTTTCCACTATGGTAAAGTCAATAATAATGATGTCCATCATGCAACTGAACATTAGAAATTGTTTAAAAAGTTGATAGCGGACAGTTTACATTATATTAGAAAACTTGGGTTAGGGGCCTTAAAATGTGAGCAAGTGCAAACATGTATGACCTGTATGATGATAGCAAAAAAAGTCTTAGCAGGCAGCCTGGGAGAGTGTAAAACGTTCCCTGTTAGTTTTAGACCATCGAAGAACTACACAGCAGAAGAGGTCACAGGTGCCGACAAACAACAGATATGCTTATCGCAGCCCTGGCCAGCGAAAGGTGTGATGCAGCTGGGCTGACGGTGCCCAGGAGCAGCAGACACAATAGAGAGGACAAAGAAAATAGAGTAACATCACTCTAAAATCTGAGATTTACTGACTTAAGTGATTTTAGTTTTTTAACCTCTAAAAAAATGTTAAGGCTCCAGCTGTGTTCCCTGGAGCAGAGGTGGGGACCCGCACGGCCCACTGCTCCGTGGGCTGCAACCCACATGGTATCTCAAGGGAGCTGGTGGCAGGAGCTCTTCTCTCCTGGTAAATAATTTGCTCACTTCTTAGTACAGTCACCTGGCATTGATGAAATCAGTATGAAAGCAGTCGCCTCTGCTTGACTGAATAAATGCAGCATAGTATTTAGGCATTCAGTTCTGTTTAATTGAGTGAATTTCCTGAGTGCCTACTATGTGTACAGCATTGTGCAGGGCACTGCAGAGGATGTAAAGCTGAGTTCTACATGAACCCTGTGCTTAAAGACGTGTGCAGGTGTGTACACACACACATACAGGCATGCACACACACACCATACACAGGTGTCACACCCATACATTCAGACATGCACACACATACCCAGGCACTCCCTTGCACAATACACCTGCACACATACACAGCACACACACACTCCTCACCACACCGTGCCACCCACGACACCTGCTTACACAGGCAGGAGATGTTGGAGCACCACAGCCTGGAGCCAACACTTCCACTCTCTAGGAAAGGAGACTCCACTCACTCATCGTTTCCACACCCTCTCGCGGTGATCAGCCCGCCTGCTCTGTTGTGTATGTGATAGTCCCCAATGGAAAACTTTTAAAATTTAGAAAACTGTCTTCACTTTAGTATGACCAAGAGAATCCCCTCTCATCCCACCCCAGTACGCCCAGTGTGAGAAAGGCAGGTTTGGAGATATGAGTCACCATGTAAAAGGAGCGAGCCATTTCCTAAGACATTGCCTCCCCAAAGCATCCTGGAGCCCCACAAGGGGAAAACCCAGGGGGAGTGTGGAAGTCAGGCTGTGTGAGAGAAGTCTGACTCCCCACCCAGGACAAATGCAAAGGCAATGAGAGTCAGAAAAGCAGGGGACATGGGCTATCACAGAGCCACACTGGGTGGCCCCTTCCAGGACACACAGGAAGCACTGAGATGCATTTAGGACCTGTGCACCCATGGACATCCTGGTAAACACACCCCGTTATACTCTGCAATGTGCATCCCACCCCAACGGTGACAAAGTAACACCCCTATGCTGAGAAGCAGCTCTCAGTCCCACCAAACCCTGGTGCTGTCACACTGGCATCCTTGGGAAGAAGTAGAGAAAATGTCAAGATAAACATAGCTCACTTCATGACGGTCATATCAATTCCAGAATACTTACTTTCTTCTCAATGACATTAACAGGAACATCCATAGAAAGAAAGTACAATCTCTCCTTTCCAAAACAAACAAACAAAAATTCCAGTCTGGAGAGGAGGGGAATGGGGAGACAGCCCACCATGGGGTGACCATTTAACAAGCAAAACTCTAATGGAGAAGCTGGTTCTCAGAAGCCCGCTGATAACCACATCTTCCCTCGTAAGAACCAGAGATTTGGTCTAAATTTTCTGAAGTCTGTTCACTAAATGTCTATGTAGGAAGAAAAGAAAAATAACCTTAAGGTTTTAGCTGCTAGGAACCTTTGGGGAGATTCAATCCTGGCAACTCAAAATGGGGCCTCAGAGCAGCGACGCCAGCATTGCCTGGAAACTTACTAGAAATGCAGCATTTCAGGTCATACCCCAGGCCCACTGAGTCAGGACCTGCGTTTTCAGACTGCCCAGATGCTCTATATCTTCAGGTGGGAGAATCATGGGACAAACGGAAGAAATGAAAATAAGATCCCCCCCAAAAAAATTACTTAAAGTTAACCTTTTCAAACTATTGATCGTAATTAATCTCAATGATTGATGCAACTAGAAATGATTTGGAATTCCTTGCTTAACAGATGGGTTTTTAACACAAATATAATTAATCCATGAAATGATCATTTTTTGTGCATCACTATACCTATAAAGTTTGTGAAGATTATTTTCCTAGCTAATTATGAGAGAAATAATGTCACAAAAGAATCTAAGGGTTGCACCTTGCCAATGAACTAATATCCTTCAATCTGGTTTCCTGTAACCATAGAGACTTAATCTCTAGGCTTAGAATGCAAAAAAGCAGAAAACCAACAAACAATTCTTCCCTCTTTCGGTAATGGTTTATGGCAGCAACAGGTGAAAAAAGGCCAAAGAGAAGCAACGATTTCCTTCATTGCGTTAAAAGACATATTTGCTATCTCTTCCAAAAGCTTAAGAAGTAACTATGGAAACCAGACAAAAATTTCAAAAATAACTTGCAATTTACAGGGGGCAGAGCAACTCTGTTTTACCCACAAAAAAAAAAAAAAAAAAAAAAAAAAAATTAACTTATGGGCAAATTCACCCAAACGTTTCCCAGGAATAGCTGAATGTACAGAAGACAGTAACATAAACATTTACTCAGGCACCACCATAAATCATTTGATTTGCCTGGGAATTGTTAAATTACATGTTTTCAAAATTGGGGTATTTAAGTGTGACTGAATTTAAACCTACATTTTCATGTATTCTGATGATAAAACGGGTTCTCACTTGAGCCAGCTTAAGCATATGCTTTTGAGGAATTTCTAAAATATTTAACTTATACCTAAGGAACATGAAAATGATCTTAAGGATCCTGGCAATTGCATGTTTATTAAGTTGGGCCTCTAGATTTGCTGGGTAAAGACCAAGAAAAATGTACAGGTTATTCACAGAGAGAAGGAAAGCAAGGAAAACTTTAACTGATGTCGACCTACTTGCTTCCCAGAGCATCCCTCCCACCTCTGCTACAGTAAGTGGCTTCCCTGTGCACTCTGCTGCTTAGCCCTCAATGCCATGGTCGCTCCCTGGCTTCACATCACACATCACCTCCTTCAGACAAGCTTGTGAGCTGCTTCATGCTTAACAGAGATCCATAAAGAGAAAATGAGAAAATGACTGCTTTGTTTTAAAAACAGAAGATACAACAGAAAGGAGCAAAGAATTGTTCTAAAAATATGAATCTTGGCTGGCACCAGTGGATCAGTGAGTGGGGCGCCAGTCCCATATACCAAGGGTGAAGGGTTCAAACCTGGCCCCAGTCAAACTGGAACAAAAAAATAGCTGGGTGCTATGATGGGTGCCTATAGTCCCAGCTACTCGGGAGGTTGAGAATCGCCTAAGAGAATCGCCTAAGCCAGGGAGTTGGAGGTTGCTGTGAGCTGTGATGCCACAGCACTCTACCAAGGGCAATAAAGTGAGGCTCTGTCTCTAAAAAACAAACAAACAAAAAATACAAATCTCAAGGATTTTTTAAATTTATTTTTATTAAATCATAGATGTATACATTAATTCAGTTATGGGGTACAATGTGCTGGTTTTATATGCAATTTGAAATACTTCCATCACTGGTTAACATAGCCTTCACCACGTTTTCTTAGTTATTGTTTTAAGACATTTATATTCTACACTTAGTAGATTTAACTTCTACCCTTGTAAAATGCAACATAGGTGTGGTCCCACCAATTACCCTTCCACCATCCATCCTTCCACCTCCCCTCCCCTCCCTCTCCTCTTTCCCCTTCTTCTTGGGCTATAGTTGGGTTAAAGATTTCATATGTAAGTGTGGGTGTTTATAAATTGGTTTCATAGTAGGGATGAGTACATTGGATACTTTTTCTTCCATTCCTGAGATACTTTACTAAGAAGAATATGTTTCAGCTCCAGATGTTTGGAGAATACTTAGAGACCTAATAATAGACCTGCCATTTGATCCTATAATTCATTTACTAGGTTTATATCCAGAAGACTAAAAATCACTTTATAATAATGATATTTTCACCAGAATGTTTATTGCAGGCCAATTAATAATTGCTAAGTCATGGAAGAAGTCCAAGTGCCCATTGACCAATGAATGGATTAATAAATTGTGGTATATGTACACCATGGAATATTTGCAGCCTTAAAAAAGATGGAGACTTTACCTCTTTCATGTTTACATGGATGAAATTGG